>VWYE01009922.1:0-55183 GCA_013398995.1 Alaudala cheleensis | reverse complement strand
GGCAGTGCGGCCCCTGGGGGCGGAGGGAGGCCCTGCCCCCGGGCCGCCTGCCCGCGCCCGGCGCGCAGCTCCCGCCGCACTTTCGCGCCCCGCACGATCCCGCCCGCGCGCAGCATGGCTCCCCCCGCGCCCGGGGCGCTGCCTCTCCTCCTCCTCCTCCTGCACCTCACCGCCTCCTCCAAGCTCAACACGCCCAAGGTGCTGCTCCCTTTCACCCGCGGCACCCGCGTCAACTTCACGCTAGAGGCCAGCGAGGGTTGCTACCGATGGTGAGTGCAGGTGCCGCCGCCCTTTGTCCGTTTCTCCCCCCCCCCCCCCCCCCCCGCCGGCACCTGCGGCGGCTTCTCGGCCCGTGGCGGGGCCTGACGGCTCCCCAGGCAGCCGGGCCTTCTCTCACCGCTTTCACTTCGCTGCGGGTGGGTTTGGGCGGCCCAGCAGTGCGGGAGCAGACATGGAGATAATCCCTAAGGGGAAAGGTTGGGTTTTTTTGTGCAGTGGGGGTTAAACCCGCTGGAGAGGGGCAGTGTCTGCAGGCCGGGCCCTGAGCAGATGGTCCTCCCTGCTTGTAAAGGAAGCTTCCCGCCATGGCTCCGTGCCCGACATGTGCCTCACGCCCCGTGTGCACCCACCCACACATGTCCACCTGCTTCTCCTTGTGCCCCATACTCGGCACCTGCATCTCTCTGTACCCTGCACACACACTCCCCCTGCTTCTCCACGTACCGTGCCCGCTGTGCCTCCACACACCCCCGCGTACCCACGCTGCTGCCCCGCACATCCGCACACACACATTGCCACTTTCCCACGTGTGCGCGGACAGTGTCCAGAACTCCAGCGGCTGCTGCCCCTTCCCCTGCTGTAGTCAGAAATGAACAGCTTTGAGCTCAGGGTATGGACATAAAGGAGTCGTAGCTTAATCGGGAGCGTCACTGCTGCTGTAAGTGTAGTAGGTAACAGCACCCTTATTACTTCATCTGGGGACAGTGAAATCGAGCTTTAAAAGTGAAAGCTTTCCCGGTTTTCTCCGTGTTGAGCAGGTGGATGTACTCCGGGAACTTCCGGCCGGGAGTCCCTTCCTGCCTTGCCCAGCGGGGAGCACTGGGTAGTGTTGAGCACAGGGGCTGAAGGCAAAACCCACAGCCTGTGCAGATTTAGAAAGCTCACAGTAGTCTTCATGTTAAACAAATGCTGCCAACTCCTTGTCCTTTCTGTCACGCTCCGGAACGGTAACTTAATCAGTAATGAGCAGGAGGTACCCACCTGAAAAGGAAGCGGCAGTTGAGGCATGTTTAGGATGATATTTCCATATGTACCAGATGGATGCGTGTAGCAGTTTTCATTTGTTGTTTTGCATCTGGCAGTTACTGAAATACATGTTAAAGGGCTGCATTTTCATTCTTTGTAATTTTCTTTGCTTGGTTGTTTTACATTTCTCATCTCTGGGCTGGGTACAGACCTTTGGTCTGTGACAGTTCACATCTTTGAGGGTGCTTATGCAGAAGAGCAGTAATTAATTTTATCCAGAAGTCAACTAAATGAAAATTACTAGATGAGCTGCTTGTGATCATGTGATTTAATTTTTAATGGACTGCTCTAATGAAAATCTCACGAATGTGGGTTTTTTTCTCTTTCTTTACTCTAGTTTTTGAAGGCTCTTGAGTTTTTAAAAGGATTTGGTTTGTGAGGTAAAGTACATTGCATAAAGCTAAACCCCAAAACACATTAAAGCACTAGTAAAATCTGGAAGTATAGACTCTCTTTCCTATTGGCCAGTGAACTGTTATGTGATGCTGGCATGGCTGCAGCCATTCCTGTGCATGTCAGATGCTATCCAGCTGTCAGAAGCGTGGAGATCTTTGCTAATCTTACTGAAGTCTACAAATGAAAAGATGCAAGATTTGTTCTCCAGAGAAATGCCAGATTTGATCCACATTCATATTTCTAATGGAGGTGATTTTTGTGCACTTCCGAGCAGGTTCTATTGGTGCTGTTTGCCAGTATGCAGTGAGTCATATCCCTCATGACAGGCTTCAACATCCTTTTCCATCCTCTCCGTCTGCCCTTCAGAGATGAATTTTGGTTTAGAATTAAGGAAACTACACCTAATTCACCTTCTGTGTGCCATCATTTTCTGTGGCAGGATTGTAAATGGGCGTTTATTCACTTCTGCTTTGCAAGGCCTGGCAGGATGTGGGTTGTGAAACTCAACGTGTGCTCAGCAAACTCTCCAGAGGAAGCAGGAGCTCTGTGTGTGTGACTGAGCAACTGCATCTGGGGCTCAGCCCTTGTATCCACAGGCCTAGACCTTTGGGGGGTTAAAAAGAAATGTATCTGGAGGAGCACCACAGCCACTAGCCTTCCTGTCAGAAGGAGCTGTTAGTGGAGAGGGGCTGTTGAACTGAACAAGTAGGAAGTACCAAATGCAATGGCTTGAGAAGGAGTGGCTCTTCCTCACATTTGAGAAATGGTGGGTGTGTTTTCATGCATGAAAGCAGGGATTTGAGTGGAAACGGTCAGATTCAGGCCTTCTTGTGTCTGGAGAGAGTACCGGGGGTATGTAATACAGGAGATTGGGGGGTTAGAGGTGGTCTATGAGAGCTGTTCCGGTACAGCAGCATCTGATAGCAAATGACACCTTTTGAAGGCCTGCATTACTCATCTCAAGCATTCTGAATTCAAAGACAAGGGCCCAATTTCCTGAAAGATCAGTCTGTAGCATGTTATGACTTTATTTTTTTTCCAGTTTCCCTTTCAGCCTTCAAGTTGACCTCTGAAAGTAGGATACTTTCAAAGTGATTGTAGTGGTGTCTGAGAATTCCACTGATTCAGAGGGAAAAGATCAAGTTCTGTCACCATCCTAGCAGATTGGGAGCAGTGGTAAAGTTATAAGCATGGCTCTAAATAATTTTATGATTTTCAAGATGCTTATGCCTTCTGGAGTTTGGGTTGCCTTTATGTTAAAATTATTTTTTGGGAAAAACTTTGTTTTCGAGGCACACAGTGTTTCCATCTGTAAATATTGTACGTGATACTGTCTTCAGGCATAAAACACAGTTTGTGCAGATATATTTAGCATTTATTTGGTAGCTGTATTTGTCTTTTAATTACCTTAATCCAGAAATTACACCTGAAAGAATGAAAGCATTCAGAAGCAGTATTTTCTCCTTGAAACCTGCCATACCATAAAAACATTTTCAAGGAGAGGAGGGGAGCACTCACACAAAAAAAACCATTTTCCCCCAAGGTACACACCATGGTTGGGTATTTGTAGCAGAAATTATCTGCAGTGTACAAATATGCTTACATATTTCATTATTTCATAGAGTGTAGAATTGAGATACATGGTGAGAACTGGTGGAAGTGGAGTTTATGCCATCTTAATGAAAGGTTTGTTTGTGCTACTGGAGCCCTCACTGAGGAGGTTGTATCGAGGTAATTGCCACGGGAGAGGAGCTGGTGGCAGAGTGGTGTTGGAGCTGTGGGACATAGCTGTGTACCTGTGGCCACAGGTACTTCCAGAGGGCACAAACCCACTGCACAGCACTGCTGCCACAGTGGTTGGCTGGCAAAGCTCATTTTCTAGCTCCTTATGTTGATATGTTTTTGTTGTAAATTGGTCTTCCTTCTCTGCAGGATGTATGTGGTGGCGTGTGTGCTTTTAAAGATCTGTATCAGCAGTGTTGTTCATTGAGATCTACTGTTTTGCTCCAAGACCAATAGTCTCATCCCTGCTAGTCTGGGAGTTGTGTTGTTTCCTGGATCACCTGTTTTACCACCAGTCTAAAAAAAGCCTGTCTGACTCTCCCTGAAAAATGTGTACTCTTAACTTCCATATTATGAAGTGACATCTTACGTAATGTTTGTTATCCCCCTCTCTGCTTCTCACTCTGCATTTCCTTCTTATAAGGCATTGCAGTGGGCAGCAGGATGTTCTCCTTGAGTCACCTGGCTGTGCTTTCCCAGCCAGCTGCAAGCTCTTTGAAGTGCCAGCAGGAGCTCAGAATTGGGCAGAGGTGCCCTTGTTGGTAAAGTGAGAGGGGCTGTGCTGCTGTGGCTCAGGTGTGTGTGTTACCTGAGAGTGCTGGCTCACGACCAGAGCAGGGGGTGCGAGTCTGCAGCAGAGGTGTTCTGACAGAGCCCAGGAGGCACCAGAAATAATATTGTTTCTCTTAGCTCATGTATCAGTATCAGTACAAGTTTACTGTTGAAAAAAGCTGTTTCTCAGTCTGAACATCACCTGCCTGCTGAGGCAGGCAGCAGGATTAGGGACTTGTTGATTTTGGGAAACTTTTCACTGCTGAACGCCCATGAAATAAATGTTTTAAGACTTTTGCTCATTTTTTAGTGCCAAGAATGACTATATTGTCCCTGGTGTATTGGTCAGTCCTATCTTCCCAAACTCAAGGAAACTTTTATTATCCAGTTTCCCTCTGACTGCATATCTGCCCAAATGCCTGACAAGATTCTAAAAGATCAGATCAACTGACAGTCATTGTGCAGCTCCACAGAGGTGGATTTTTGCTGACTCAGTCAGCTGAGTTTAGTTTGATGAGCTGGCAGAACGGTATAAAACATTGGAGCAATAAGAATCAACAGAGAATTCCCAGGGAGAGAAACAGGAATAGGTGTCTGATCTTTGAACCAAGTGATAAATAAATGAAGTGTAATCTAATGGGGTATTGACATATAGTGGTACAGGGCAGTGGATAAAGAATGCAGGCCTGTCTTTGGGTAGATGTGTGGATACAATCTTGGCTCATGGCTCTGTGTCTGGGGTGGTGGAGGGTGATGGCATGAAAGAGAAATTGGCAGCCTCTTTGCTAAGTGCCATTCGTTCCTCAGCAAGTAGGATTTTATTCTGAGGGAAATACGAATTGGGGACTTCTGTGAGCTTTTTTTCCCTTCCCTCTTCACTCTTCTTTGAAGTGCTTCCTCTCTGCCTTGCTGTTTCTTACAGCGCTGGCATGGGATCCAGAGCTAGTGCCAGAAATGCTTCTCATTGCTGGCTTCTCAGGATCTAATTTTGCCCTCTGACAAGCCCAGCTCTCAATGTCACACCCTGACACGCTGCTGAAGAGCTGCTGTAGTTGGCAGAGGATATAAATTGCAGTTTTTGTCACTTAAAGGTGAAGTTTCTTTTTCTTGCCTATCCCCAGTAGTGATCCCAGAGTAGTGCTGCAGTAACTTCCAGCCTGGCTGATTAATGCCTTTGCCTTTCTGTGCTTGGCCCTGCATTTACGTAGCTGTAAACAGAACATGCTTTTGATATTGCTGAATGATAGTGGGGCCATCAAATACTTAATATGCTCTGCTGGAAAAAACAGTACTCATTGCCAATTGTTTTTAAATATAAATCCATAGAAAACCAAGCCTCAAAAAGGCCCAACTGAGTAAAATTGTTACTAAAGGAAGACATTCAGCTGATATTCTTCCTCTTAAACTACTGCTAGAAGCCAGTTAGTGTCTAATCTCAGTTTCTCTGCTGCAGTGACTGGGTTTTAGCTGTAAAAGCTTGAAAGTTCCTTCAAAATTGTGGAGTGTATGTAAGTTTACAGTTAAAATTTAATTTTTGTTGATCTTTGTTCCTCCCTTTTTCTAGTCTGAAAAGTATCCTGCAATTAGATTCAGTTTTACAACAGTGTTATAAGTGCAAACCACAGTGGTTTTGTATTACAATTCATAGCCAGATATTAAAAGAACAAACACAAAACACAGTGAAAACCCCTGTCATATTGTAAACACAATCAATTCCAGACTGCAAGAATGCAAACCCCTCAAATTAATAACAAAAAATCTAATGGCAGAGAATATTAAGCAGTGTAAAGAGCTAAATAAAAGTTGATTTTAAATAATACCTATTTAAAAATACGTGCATGCAGACTAAGTCAAATGCACATGCTCAGCTTCCAAAGCCAGACAGCCAAGTACAGGAAAAGCCTTTCTTGTTGTGAATGCTAATGTTGTTTCAAGAGACTTGCTAAATGTTGGAAAACTGTTTGATAGTTGCCTGAGAATCACAGGAAGACAACTAATTACTCACTTTTAATCTCTAAAAAAATCTTCTAAGTTTTTAGAGTAAAGCTAAGTGTGCTACTAATACAGAAAATGATACTATTTTAGAAACAGTATAAACCCTACTATAAAAAATATGCACATATTTGTGTACATTGTTTAGGTATATAGAATAGATATAAACAAACAATTTTCAGGTTTAAGCTTCTAATTGGTGTTTAAATTGCCCATTGCATACTGCTGTGGGCTGTTTTTTCCTTGATCAGGTAAAATACTTTTAGGTTCTGGGTCAGCAGTTGGTACTGTTGTTGCAAAATCTTCTAAAACTATTCCTTATGTAAGCAGAATACTGTTGGGAGCTTAAGGCTAGAAACAGGATTTGGAATTTTATCACGGTGGCTACAAGCAGAGGTCTGTGCTCACCTGGGCTGCAGCTGTTAACTCTCAGATAAATGATTGTGGTGTGGTTTGTTATTTTTCAATAGATACAATTTTAGTTAAGGAGAAATTTAGTTTTTTGTTGGTGTGGATTTGTTGGTTGTGCCAGTAAGAGAAGGCAGTAAAACGTGTGTCTGGGGATTCAGGCATACATGACACTGCTGTTTGTTTGGAGCTCTCATCCTGCTTCTTGCTGGGCTAGAGAATTTTCCCCACACATCCCAGGTAGGCATTTTTGTACATCCTCCAGAAAAAAAGTCCAAACCCATCCAGCTTCCCCATCTTTACCAGGAGGGGTCCAGTGCCCGATTTAGATTGCATTTACGAGATAGTGCCGCGTTTTCATCAGAGCTACTCTTGTCATCCGGAGAAGCAATTCCCAAGCAGCTTTGTCACCCATCTGTGCTTGCTTTCATTGTTTTAATCTTTCAAAGGCCCCTTGTGAGCGGCTCCCGGGCACGCAGCGGGGGCTCTTTCGGGGCTGGGTCCCGGTGCTGCCTCTCTGTCTCCCTGCCCGGCTCCAGGCTGTGAGCGCGGCCGGGGAGGAGCAGATGGGAGCGGCTCTGGCACGGCCCGGGCACAGGACTAGCAAGGGCTTTGGCTGCTGGAACATTTCACTGGCTCTGCAGTTAGCCCTCAGATGTGTATTGCTGCTAGCTCAGATTTACTTTTAAGAAGCTTGGTTTTAACTCTTCAACTTTGGTTGTTGTTTTATCTTGAAATTTTTGGCACAGTGGAAGGGAGAGCTGGGCTCCGCTCTATAATGCCCTGGCCTGCTCCATGGGTTTAGGGAAGGTGGTTTGATTCCATGGTGAAAGGGAGAGAATGCTGAGCTTGCCTGTCACTCCTCTGGCCTGGGCTTTCCCTGTCCTCAGCCTGCGCTTGCCTGGGGTCCTCGAAGAGCTGCTGCCATCCACCTCTTCCCAAAGTCATCTGCTGACTGTGCAGCACTCCCAGGTGAACTGCTTGGCTGGCTTTGAAGGCAGAGCTGTGATCTGTGCGCTGACACCATCCCACCCCCTGCAGGTCTTCCACGCGGCCGGAGGTGGCGAGCATCGAGCCGCTGGGGCAGGAGGGCTGCCGCTGCTCGCAGAGAGCGCTGGTGCAGGCGCGCTCCGCACAGCCCACGCGCCTCACCGCCATCATCTCTGCCGAGGACACACGTGAGTCTGAGCAAACCACTGCTTCTCCAGGGCATCCTGCCATCCTCCGGCAGCAAAGCAGAGATACAGAGCTGCACGGACAAATTTCAGTTCCTATGCACAGTCATTTTAGACTTTCCGTGGGTGTGGGTTTTAACTTCTGTTTGCCTCAGATAAGTATAAATCATTTTAATGATACATCCCTGAAAAAGGTAATTCTTAAACCCTGCTGCCCCTCAAAATCCATAAATAGAGGGGGTGACTGAAATATAAAAAAGTATTCAATAAAAATTACTAATGCAAACTCAGATACTCTGTATTTGAAAAAGCTGGAAGTTTCTTTAGTGTCTGTCATCCAGTATACCTGGTTAGTTTTCATAGTGACAGAGAGCAAAACCAGATGGCCAATTAAATGCTGTGGAGTCACTAAGTGAAGGAGTTTATGGGAGTTTATTGTCTGTGGGTAAAAGTCTTTAATTTCTCTGGGACATGAGAGCACTGTAGCAACTCTGCATAAGCACTCAGAGACAGCACCTGTAGCTGTCAGTGCAGATGGAAATCAGAGTTTCTGCAGACCTATTCTGCAGTTTCCTGAGCAAGGGAACTGCTTTACTTGCTTTCTGAGCCACCATTTGACCCTGAGTGTCTTCATCAAGATCACGACCAAGTTTTGGTTCCTTCCGTGTCAGTGGCTAAATTTGAGGTGCATCCTGACTTATCATTGTTCTTGATGAGCACATTGTGATTTCTTGTGCTCTTTCTGATGTCTCTTCAAGTGACTGGACAAGTGCTTCGCTGTGATGCCATCGTTGATTTAATTCATGGCATTCAAGTTGTGTCCACAACAAGAGAGCTCTACCTTGAGGATTCACCACTGGAGCTCAAAATTCATGCTTTGGATTCAGAGGGTAAGAGAACTGCTTGTAGGAGATTAAATATATATAGAAAGTTCTAACTGTCTGGTACATGCACTGGCTTTATTTGCCATACAGTTGATAGTTTGAAGCCAGGTGGAGAATTTTAAGGAGATTCTGTGGAAAGCACATTGTGAAGTTGTCCTTTTTTTCTTTTTTTTTCTTTTGAGCTGAAGTAGTCTAAAGAATTTTGCAAAAGGATGTTTTTATGACCAGTCAGGTATCCAACAGGAAGTTCAGAGGTGATGTTTGAGACCAGTCACCTATTGCTCAGTCTGTTAATTACTACAGACACTAAGTTCTGGGAGGCACCACTTAGGCTCATAAGAGTCAGCACATTTGGGCTGAATGCATTATTATTTAATAGGAGAAGAAAACTTCTGCTTTTTGTAGTCTTTAGCATCTGAAAAAGGGCCATGATCTGGTAAGAATTCCATGCTTTCGATAATCAAGTTTAGTGCGCACATAACACGCCAAGCAAGGGATTTTTAGGACAACTACTAAAAGGAAATAATGTGTCAAGCAGCCATAAAAGGTTGAACTAATTGCTTTTGGTACTTACTGAGTCCATCCCACCTGTGTTTGTAAAGCATGAATGCCAGCTGAAGTATGGTGATTAATAATGAAAAGTAAATCCGTTTTTATCCTACGTGTACTGCTGGATTTGTGGCTTAGTGTTTGTGTAAACTCAAGGGTGCTCCATGGTTCTTCTTGTAGGAATAGAACAGAGAAATTTCCCAGGGAAATAAGTAATGGTTTATGTTCCAGTAAGACTCTATATTTGTTCTCTATTTCTGTTTTAATTTGGTTGTTTGATTTGTAGGAAACACTTTCAGCACTTTGGCAGGGTTGGCGTTTGACTGGACGGTGGTGAAGGACCCAGAGGCCAATGGCTTCTCAGACTCACACAACGCTCTACGGTAAAATAATTTCCTCTGGTCTCAAAAGTCTCTTCAGTCTGCTGTGTAAAAATACTTCCCCACATTTGAGCAGTTTACTGAACTAGTGCTTAAAACTATAATGTTAAGGGTCAGTTGTTCCAGGTTGGGTTTCTTTAAGTGTCTGTCTACTTGACAGCCTGAGCACTTTGATCTTTGTTGAACTGATAGTGAGCAGCTCTGGTAGCTCTGATGCAAGCATTAGAAATAAACAGATGCAGTTGTTGATCTTGCTGAAATATCTCGTGCGAAAGGAAGATTTATCAGTATGATTATCTCAGGATTTCAGCAGAGTTTTATTCTTAGCTTTTTAAGGAAAAGAAGTCCCCTTCCATTTCAGAAAGGAGCTCTGCAAATCTGGAGAGTTTCGGGTGTCAGTGGGCATTTAGTTTTTGTGGTGAAATAGGATGATTCCTTGTGGGGAAACCAGCTCTCCTACAGAGCAGAAAGGTTAACAGCCAACTTCTATCCTCAAACCAATACTCCAGATACACTACAGGTGAAGTGGGGGGAGCAAGCAAGACTTTGCTACTGGGCAAATACAGACTGATTTTGCAGCCTTAGAGAAGCAGCATCAGCTGGGGAAAGCCTGTTAAGCCCAAAATACACCTGAAGCTGCAGGTACGAATGAGAGCCAGAATGAATGGCTTAGTGGGACTGGATATCCCAAGTCCTTGTACATATGGAGCTTTTTCTTTCAGTATAAGTATTTGTTGATGTGAATTTAACCGAACTAATACTGATATATGCTCTACTGTTAGCATGAAAATGTTCTGCAAGTGACACAGCCTTGTAAACTAAATCAAAATTGTCATGAATATGTTAATATCCATAACTGTTCTCCATATGGTTCTACTGGTTTTACTGTGAAAGTGCACATGAAACTCACATGATGTGCATACCGAAGGTGACACCCTGTAAAACATGCTCCTCTTCCCAAAATTTCTTGTCATTTGCCCATTCATGGCAAATTCCTTCCCCCTCTTTTGCCACTTTTCACTGAAGTTTCTAACAGTTACTACAAGTCTTCTGCTTCTAGATAATTTTTTAGTAATTTATTAAATACATCCTTGCTTCTTGAGAGAGGTCAGAGTAATGTTCTGGGGTTGTTGAGCTGTTGCTTTTATAAATGTAAGCTTTGGGTCTTGCACATCAGTTCTTCTACAATATAGAGAGTTTTTGCAGTCTCACTTACTGAACAAACTGGAGGGGTCATTGTAGACAACATGTGCAGTCTCCTGATAGCTCACAAGCAAGCTTCAGACAAACTTATCTGTCACAGAAATTAGCCTCAAAGAATGAGTAAAATTAGGATATCTGGTCCCAGGCAAACATCTTACATTGGCTTAAAAATGGAAATGGCTGGGAATAGATGCTGGTGGTGTTTCTCTGTGGGTTTACAAATGTTGGTTAACAATTTTCTATTCACTTTTTGATTCACCTTTCAGTATACTCAAGTTCTTAGAATCCACTTACATCCCACCTTCGTATATATTGGAAATGGAAAAAGTTGCCAAGCAAGGAGATACCATTCTGGTGTCTGGAATGAAAACAGGGAGTTCTAAATTAAAGGCGAGACTTCAGGAAAGCATCTATAAGGTAAGATTTCCGAGTATTGGAAGATGGATTTCTGAATGAGCATTTGTCTCAGGTTTTTCTGTATTCTCCAAAATGATCTTCACACAGACATGGTTTTTTTTCTTCGTTCTTGCACTGTGTGCACAGAGCAGATCTCTGTGTCATTCACTGTCCCTTGCATTGCCCTGTTGTGACAAAATTCGAGGTGAAAATTAAGACCCAATTGTAGCAAGTAATGTTTTTCACTTCTGGATTTCCCTTGGAGTTCCTGTTGCATGGTCTCTTTCAAAAAATTGAGCCGCTTTTAATGTGGTTACTTTTCTTTGCCCCTCTGTCAACAGGATGTACACCCTGCAGAAGTCAGATTGCTTATTTTGGAAAACATCCTTTTAAACCCAGTATATGACATTTATCTTCTGGTAGGAACATCAATTCAGTACAGAGTTCAGAAACTGAGGCAAGGGAAGATCACAGGTTTGTTCTGTTCTCTTTCATTTTCATTTTTTAATGCTTTGTGTGAATTTTTAATTGCTGAGAAATTTTTAATTGTATTTAAACTACTTTGTTAATGTTTAATACTGTTTTCCTAAGGCACACAGTGGTGCAGATGTTTAGTTCTTTCAGTCAAAAAAGATTGTGACATAGGAATATACTCTTGAAGATTTGTCAAGGATGTAAAGACAAGGGTAGCTTGAAATAGGAGCTAACACTGTCATTTTAGATACTGACAGTCACTAAGGAACTGACTGACTTTCTTACTTAAACTAAGATTAATAACTTTTTTAACAGAAAATGTTATATTGGCAAATGGATTTGCTCCACCAAGTTCTATATAAGCCTTTATAAATGTGGGTTATCTGGCTTTATGCCCATTTCAAAATGCAGTGCCTTGAGTTTTCTTTCCTCTCTCTTTTTTTCCTTTTTTCCCTTTTCTCTTTTTTCTTTTCTTTTGAAGCTGGAAATCAGTTGAATGTTAGGTCTATGTAGTGAGATATTAGTTGGGAGTTGCAGTTTCACAGACATTAAATTTGCCAAGAAGCTCATTTTTTGTGTGTTGATGTGATGACAGAAGTGCTATTTTTACAAGACACTAAAAATACTGATTTAATATGTGCACTAGGCATCAATAAAAAATAACCAGCAATAATTAGCAGCAGCCAAACACTACTACACCTGCTTGTATTGTTCCATATGTTTTGTTTCACAGAGATAGTGATGCCATCAGAGCAGTACGAGCTGCAGCTCCAGAACAGCATCCTGCATCCCAAGGGAGATCCCTCCCGGCCCGTTGCAGAGCTGGACCAGGCAACATCCATTGTGACTGCACTGCAGCAGGGCCAAACCAACCTCATCCTGGTGCACAAGAGTATCCTTCCTCAGGAGGGCTTCTCCAGCCACCATGCTGTGGCAGGAGACAAGCTTTCCACCCTTTGCAAGACAGAAAGATCAAGTTATCCTCATTTGTACCAAGAGTCTGGAAATCAGGAGCAATGGTGGAGCCATGGAAAGCAGCACTGCTCTGAATTCAGTCTCAACAGAGCTGTTAGATGCCTTGGAATGTTTTAACAAATTAGGTTGGCAAAAGATCACATAAATCATGTCTGTTCCCCTCAGTCACTGTAGAAATGTGATGGGGCTTTATTTAATTTTTATATGTCAATCATTACATTCTCTAGTGAGATCTCTCCAAAGTGCTCAGCATCTTGCAGTGAAATGGGGATAATGTTTATTTGCAGTGTACAATTAGCTTTAAAATAGCAGAAGAAGCATGAGGAGTGCCAGGAAAATGCTGATCTTGACTTGACTTGTACTGAACCTGTGTGTTCCTTGACAGAGCCCTCAGGTATCCACATGCAGGGAGTGTCCAGGCTGCCCAACAGCACTGTCTATGTGGTACCTCCTGCATATTTGGGTTGGTACTGCTGTAATCTTCCTGATTGCTTCATGCAATTTCTGGCCTTGTTTCTGTGATTTTCATGCTCTATCTCCATGCTCCCATTTATTGTTAGTTTTCACAGAAAAGTAATTTTATTCATAAAAGTAGCTCAACGTGAAATAGATTTTATGTATTTTCTTTTGTCTCTGTAGTCAGCAGTCTAAAATAATGAATTTTCATCTGCAGAGTGTGGGCATCAGAAGGAAATGCTTTTCTCCATTAGATAAAGAGGCTTTTGGTTTGTGCTGTTCAATATTTCCTATTTTGCAGGATTTACAGTTCATCCAGGTGACAGATGGGTCCTGGAAACGGGCAGACTTTATGAAATTACGATTGACGTGTATGATAAATCAAGCAATAAGGTGTATTTATCTGATGTAAGTTGAAATGTTTAGATACTTTTCAGTGACTGTCTCCTAAACCCTGACTTGATTTTGAATTATTTGAGTGGTTTTTTATTTACATTGAGACAGGACAGTGCAAAGCATGTTGGTTCTTTTCATTTTTTTCATTTGTTGTGTTGTTTTTACTTTTTAAAAATAAAGCCCTCTGGGTGATTCATGTGAAATTATTGGAGTCTTAAGTGCTGTAGAAAAAAATGGAAGTTGGACAATGTCCTTCAGGTTGGATGGGGCTTGGAGCAACCTTAAATCATCCAGTGCCACCCCTGCCATGGGCAGGGACACCTTCCATTGTCCCAGGCTTCTCCCACCCCCATTCAGACTGGCCTGGGACACTGCCAGGGATCCAGGGGCAGCCACAGCTGCTCTGGGCACCCTGTGCCAGGGCCTACCCACCCTCACAGGGAAGAGCTTCATCCTAAATTCTGTGTACTAGGTACCAAATATACATAGTATATTTGTAGTTCTTAAAAAATTACAAAGGAAACTAAATTTAAATAGTTGAGTTGCAACAAGAAAAAATTTATTAAATTATTGCTTTTCACAATATTAGAGCTATGGGAATGTAGTTTTATTTGCCTATAATTGCTTTTTGTGATACAGATAGGAGTTTGAGCTAGAGCTCAGTCATGTGTTGTTAGGCAGTACATTTATGTGTTTTTCTGTGTTGAAGAAGGAAACAATTAGAAAAATACTGTAAAATATGAGTGGTATAAAATTTATATAAATTTATAAAAGTTACTTAGTGGTATAGATAGGGGTACTTCCATGTTAAATTACATGTTGCTGATAATTTAAAAAACAACTCTCTGTGGAGTTAAAGTTGAGTCTAAAGGTAAAATCTGACTGAAAGACTGAAACTTCTGTAGGGAAAGTTTTTATCAGTTTCAACAAGGTATCTCTGAACCATGTTATTAAACAGTGGTTTGCTCACTGACTTGATGTTGTATATTTAGGGTTTTCTGTCCTCTATTGATGTCAGTTACTGTGGCAATTTGTATTTCATGTTTTGGTTTTAGAACATCAGAATTACTACAGAGCTGTCCAAAGAATACTTTGACGTGCTGCAGTCCTCTCTCAATGGATCCTATCATTATGTGAGGGCAGTCAAGGCGGGTCAGACCACAATTGATGCTGCACTGACATCAGTAGTTGATCAGGTGTGTTTTTGTGACAACTCCTCTCTGCTTCACTGGTGGACCTAAAGATAATTGAGCTGTGCCATTGTGACTTCCTAGCAAAAGGAAACCTAAGAATTACATGGGTCTGAGCTGTCTTTGTTTGAGCAGATTAAGAACCAAATTCTAAAATCCTTTCTTTATGAAAACTGTCAATTGAGTCAACAGAGAATTTGCTTAAATCAAGACTGGGATTTTGCTCCTGAGCATGTGGCAAAGTCCTGTTAAGGCAGTGGTGCACAGCACTGATTTCTTTTCTCATGGCAGATCCTTTTGCTGGGCAAGGGGCCTCTCACAGGCTGAGGGAATTTTACACTTTATTGTGGTAGGATCATCACTCTCATACCCTGGCCTTGTTCTGCAGTCAGTTACATTGGGGAAGTTTGCTATCGGTTGGTAAGTGACCTTAAACTCTGGAATGACAATCTGCCAAATGTATCAGCCTGCACATTTCTCCAAATTAATATTCATTAACTTTCTGCTGGTTGGGCAGGCTGCTGAATGTGTGGCTAACTAGGGCACGTGGTGTGGAAGTGAGTTGCTTTTGCTTGAAAATTCAACACTTCAACCCATTTGCTGTGAAATCATCTTAGTGATTCCTTGAGCAGGGTTTAGTAGCTCCTTGAATCTGATAAGACATGGTCTTTCTCTGTGTCAGTGATGTTCTCTTCCATGGAAAAGGCATCCCCTGAGACCTGTTTTGCCCTCAGAACTGCAGTAGCAGTGTGTTGTGCCAGAGGGTTGTGGCCCTGCAGTAACAGCAGAGCTCTGAAGGCCAGTGTTTGGGGGAGCTGAGCAATGGGTCTTTCAGGCTGAATTTTGTACACAGGGGGATGAGCAGAGAGTAAATATAGGTGTTGAGCCTCCAGATTGGCTCTCCAAATGAGGTGTCAGAATAGGAGCAGTGAAAGAGTGTATTTCTTCTTGCTGTTTGCCTTTTAAACTAACATGGTCACCTGGATCTTCATTGCAATAGCAGTCATTTAATACAGTGGCACACCATGCTGCCACGAGCTGTTTGCTCACAAGGAACTCTGTTCATTAGTGATCCTAAATAGTTTTCCTTCCTCTCAGAGGTGTTTCCAAGGACTTGTCTGTACATAAGGACTAAATATTAACTCTGGGAATCTCTGTGGTGCCATTTCTAACTCTGTGCTTTTGCACTTTGCAGGATGGAGGTGTTCATACCTTACCAGTTCCAGTGCGAAACCGGCAGGATGTGGAGATCTATGTTCCAATATTTCTTTTACCCAGCATTCTGATATTTCCTTGGCAGCCAAAAGCAGGAGTCTACCAGTACACCATCCAGGTATGCCATAGAAGTGCCCAGCTGCAGGGAGTGTTGCTCAGGCAGGCACACTAAGGCCTGACACCACTGAGGTGGGGTTGATTTTGGATATTTCAGGCACGGTGGCATCCCAAATGTAATTTGGAGGAACTTCATGGGAGTTAGTTACAGGAACTAATACACAGTTTAAAAAAAGCACCAAGAAACCAACAAATGTGAAAACCCCACTGACTTCTACCTCTTGTCTTCCCTTTCTCTCTCGCTCATGCGTGCACCTTGCACCTATACCTGGAGTGGTTTGGAATTCCAGGAAGCATCCTATATCCAAAGCTCCACAGCAGTCATTTGAGGCTGCCCTTTGCTGGCAAGGATGGGAAATATGAATGGGAGTGTGAAGTGACTGCAAAAAGGGCATGACAAGATTAAGTAGCAGCACTCTACCAGCCTAGGACATCAGTATTCTTCACTGGCCACACACCTCCTCGTGCTCGTAATACAAAGTTCCATGGAGGCAAAGGCCACAGCTCATTTACAGAAGGGGTGATTTCCATGTTTTTAGGTGTGTCTTTGCTCCCAAGCTGTCAGTTTTTCCTTAAGCTTCACAAAGCAAATGGTTTGTGTTCTACTATCTCCAGCCTAAGTAAGGAAAAGAAAGTTCTGCTTTCTCAGCCCAAACTCTTACCCTAGGCCAGTGATACTCAGACCCTGCACTAAATGTTAGATGCACAGTTCCTACCTCTCTCTTTCAGCATGAAGTAGTGCTCAGTTTAGGATGTGTTTTAAGTAAATTGTATCCAAGTAGTCAGCAGGACACATGGTACCTGGCTCTTCTCCCAGGATGAGAGGGACAGGATGAGAGGAGACAGTCACATTTAGATTGGATATTAGACAAAATTTCTTCACAGAAAGAGTTGTCAAGCACTGGCACAGCCCGCCTGGGGCAGTGGAAGAGTCACCATCTCTGGAGGTGCTCAAAAATTGTGAGGGTGTGGCACCTGTGGATGTGGTTCAATGGTGGACTTGATAATCTCAGAGGTCTTTTTCAGCCTTACTGATTCAGTGACTCTATGGAGAGAACTGCATTCTCCAGTGTAAATCTAAAGGAAGCTTTGTTGAGTTAAGACCTGCATCTCTACTTGTGTGCTGGTTTACTTCGTACTATTCCTGACCACACCAGCAGAGTGTGGTAAAAATTCTTAGTACAAATCTGCATTTTCAGTACTTCATCATAATTCTGCTGGAATTTTCCCAGTAAGGGAAAGGAAATGTGGTTTTGTTTCCTGCATCTCTCACAGTTCTATTCTTACCTCACCTTATCTTGCATATATAATGAAGTGTCTCACTAGAGAACATTCCTTCTTGGTACTGCAATAATTGTGTCGCTATTCTTACTTTACTCTGATTTTTTTCAATAAAAACATAGAAACTTTTTTCTCCCAAGCTTCAAATTTTGCTGAAACTGAGACCTTTCTTCTGGTCTTTCCATCCCACAATCCCAGTGGTTGTCAACAGCATACAAACAGCTCAACTGTTCCTGCCTCTACATCAGTTTGCCTCCCCCTCCATAGCTTCAGTCAGACTATTTCAAATGGGTGAATAAAGTTTTTCTGAAAATAAATTGAAAGAGATTTTTGGATGTAGCCAAATTCTGTTTATAGCTGGAGTAACTCCCTCCAGATGGTACTGGAATGCCTGGCAGGTTTTCCTTTGTCATCTCTCTGGTTTGTTGGGGGTTGCTTTGTTGATATTTTTGCTAATGAGATGATTTCTATTGCCTTCCTTCAGTCCCTGCACAGGAGGTGCAGTGCCAGCTGTATGAAGCTGAGCATGTGGAGGCTCCTGGGGAGAGCATCACTCACAGGGAGCAGTGTGGAGCTCCCTGCCAGGCTGTGGGTAATGATCAGGCTGCAGGGGAAGCTGCTGTGCTCTTCCTCAGTGCAGACTAACTGCCAGAGAGGGAAAATGTAGTGAGGGTCTGGGTTTTATGGCAAGGATGTGAGACTTGATTCAGTTATTAAGAATTGGGTATTTCTGTTTTATGTTTTCTGCTCATCTCCATGTTTCAGCTAAAATACCTTTACAAATATGCTGAACTCCTGCATTATTTTAGCCTTCCTCACCACTTCCCATGCATCTCCTGTGACACACCACTACCTATTTATTCATTTCTGTGTGTCCTTCTGTAATCAGGTTGTGCACGTGCTCAGAGGAAGGAAGAAGGGAAATGACCCTCCTCTTCATTTTCTTTTTATTCTCTTTTCCTGGTAAAAAATACTAGCTAAGCTCCTGCATAATTTAGATTTATTTGTTTTCCACACTGTCCCTCTAAGACAAGATTTATCACTTTGTTCATTTTTAATTATGAAATAGGTTCAAGGAAATGCTGAGGAAGTTAAAGAAATTAAAACAATGTACGTCACAAGATTGCTCCAGTGTTCACTCATGTTTTACTCTGGCATAACTTTTGACATTTATTTTGGAGTGTGAAAGAAGTTGAGTGAAGGGTAGCAATCTTCTCATCTCTCTCTTATTTCACCTTGCTTATTAAGTTCTGAGGTATTATTTTATTTGTATGTCCCATTCTCAGTGCATTCCTGGTTTTCATGCAAGATCTCCAAAGGCAAGGTATCCAAAGCTGTGAAATGTGAAAACCATGTACTCGATGAAATGTTTGAAAGATTTTTCCCTGTTTATTCCAGGCTCAGGGTGGAAGTGGCAATTTCAGCTGGTCCTCTTCTAACCAGACAGTAGCCACAGTGACAGTCAAAGGAGTAATGACCACTGGGAGTGATGCTGGGGTCAGCATTATTCAGGCATTCGATGTTCGGAATCCCTTGCATTATGGAGAAATGAAGGTAAGAGATTTGCTTTTCAGTGGTTGTTCTTGAAAATGGCTTTTGGAAACAGCAAAGGAGATGAGAATGCCATGGGCATTCCCCTTCCAATTCCTGCCCTGTGGCAGGTTGATTAGTTTCAGTTTGTACTTTAGGGAATCCAACACTGTCCAGTGCATTACCTTTACTCCCATTTTTGCCCCTTCCTGATTTCCTTGGTAAGTCTTTTTCCTTGTTGGAAGTTTTCAGTGCAAGAAGGAAATGGTAATTGATGCCTGGTCACCTAAGCAGACAAGCCAAACTAAAAATTCATTCTGTAGGGTGATAGGTAGGTGTTCTCCCTTGATATCGAAGGGTGACAGTTGTTATCAGGGTGTGCAAGGCAGTTTCTGTCTGGAGAAGTAACTGAATTGAGCACAGTGCTGCAGACTGTGCTCACTTCAGTTACCCAGGATAACTGCCTACACTTAGATACCTAGGCTGACCAAGAAAAAACAGTATTTCAGGAAAATTAGGAGAAAATGTCAATGAAAAACACAGCTCCCAACAGGGATTTTGTGGTGTCTCTGCAGACCATCCCCTGTTCTTAGGTCGTGGTGGTCAATGTGTGGAGTGCGAGTGAAGAAAATGCAGGAACGGTACATTTTGTGACCCCAAAGGGAGGGGTGTGACATGAATTCAAATCTGTTCAGAATTTAGCTTGAACACATGCTCTGAAATAATTCTCTGAACAACCCAGGATGCTGCTTTTTAGCAGTGCAACAGTTACCAGACAGAGACACAGGAATGAAGATTTTTTTCAGCTAAAACTTCTTGTCCTCAAACATAAGTCAGAGCCAGAAGACAGAAAGAAACCTTCTGTCCACGTGAGCTTTCAGAGCAGTGTATTGCACAATATGAATAGGTTATTTTTGAATGCCTTTGTTCCTCTGTTTGGAGCTGCTTTCTTTGTGGAACAGCTCTTTGGAGTTCTGTTTACTGATCTCAGTGAACAAGTTTGTAGTAGTAGTAGTAGTAGTAGTTTTAGGAGTAGTTAATCCACACAGATTACAGCTTTAATTCTTTACCATATGGTTTGGTATCCTGAAGCCAGTTGCAGAAGATTAAGCAGATAAGATAGTGCAAATAAAAGCTTTGATCACAGTGATTGTTATGAAATCTGTGGTCAGTTTGAGGTGGATTCTTTAGTGGATGGTAAACCTCTCTCAGCTGGTGACGGTACCTCCTGGAAACAGCACACTTCAAAGTCTGTACAGCAGAAGAGAGAATTAGAGCAGTAAAAGGAAGGCTCAGCAAGCTGCTGTGGGCCTGGGCTGGTGAGGGAGGAGAGCACTGGCTCACAGCTGTCCTTGTTCCCTCCCTGCTGCAGGTGTATGTGAGTGAGCCTGCTGCCATGGAGTTTGCTCCCTGCCAGGTGGAAGCACACGTGGGGCAGGTGCTGGAGCTGCCCCTGAGGATCCATGGCAGGACTGGTGGGGATGGGGCTGAGCTGGTGCTCCTGAGCGACTGCTCACACCTGGAGCTCGCCATGGAGCTGGAGAACCCTGCCCTGTTCAGCCCACTTGAAGGTGCTTTAACTCCCTCCCTGCTCTGGAAGTTAAATTGGTGACAGGTGCTACCAAGTCACACCTCTCCCTTAAATCACTGATTCATGGCTCTGTAAAGTATCTCCACAAAAGTACCAAACTTCAGAGGGGAGGGGATCCAGGTACATTTATTCTGAGGATATATTTTCTTTATTACGCAGAATGGTTTGGGTTGGAGAGGCCTTAAAAGCTCATTCAGTCCCACCCCCTGCCATGGGCAGGGACACTTCCCACTGTCCCAGGCTGCTCCAAGCCCTGTCCAACCTGGCCTTGGACACTTCCAGGGATCCAGAGGCAGCCACAACTTCTCTGGGCACCCTGTGCCAGAGCCTCCCCACCCTCCCAGCCAAGAGTTCTTTCCCAGTATCCCATCTAAGCCATCCCTCTTTCAGTTTGAAGCCACCCCCTCCCTTGTCCTGTCCCTACATGTCCTTGTAAAAAGTTCTCTTCATCTTTCTGGTAGGCTTCTTTCAAACAGCCATGTTGAATTTGATGAACATGCCTGGGCATTTCTTTGCAAATAAGCTCTTTTATATTTTTCATTTATCTGACAGGAAGACTTAAGCCAACTACTGATTTTTGCAGTGGAGTGAGAGTGAAGGCTGAATTTCAGGGCTATACCAGGCTGGTGGTTGTGTACAGCCATGGACACGTGCGCCTCAGTGCCAGCATCACCATCGCTGCTCATCTCCCACTGAGAGTGAGTCTGCTTCCTCTGCTCCTGGAGCAGTCCATCAGTGAAACACCTTTACGTGACAGGGAGCAGGTTATGTTAGGAATAGGTCTGAAAACCCAAGGTGGGTGGGTTTACATTCCACTGCTGGCTGGTTCAGTGAAGAAAATAAGAACAAAGCTGAGTTCAGGGTCAATAGATGGAAATACAGAAGAGGCTGCTTTATTACCTCACCTGCAGAGGCCTAGCACTGAGTGCAGGCTCAAGTCTGAGTATTTGACTGTAGCTTTCCCCCAATATGGATAAAATGTTAGTGCAAATCCTACAAGTTTGTGGTTATAATGATGTAATATGACGTTGTGAAACAGACTGGAAGTGGTTTTTGAGTACTAAATGTCAGCTTAATTGCTGTGGTGCTGAACAGCACAGGCTGTCCCAGGGATGCACATTGCTGCAGAATTTGTTAAAAAGGTTTGAAGTAAAACTTGTGTAGGAGAATAATTACATACACAGAACTGTTCTGGAGAGAGCACTGTCAAGTGAAAGCACAATTTGACATTATTTCATTCATTTTAAATACTTCTTTAGAAGTGTAGCAGAATAACATCTCTCTGTGCTCAGAAGAATATATTAAGGGTCTCCCTTTTGCTGTAATTCTTCATGAGAGAGATGTGATTAGAATGCAGCTAAAACTTTTCTTTGGATTCATGGCTTCCTTTGAATCTAATCCAGCTGGACAGAATCCTTGTGGATTTTGACGCAGCTCTGTTTTTCACTAAGTGTGCTGACAGACCACTGCATGGGAGAAAGCACAGCCTTATCCAAGTAACCAATACAGCTGTTCCATTCAGAAGGAAGTTTATTTTGCAGGGCACAACCAAACTGTGTAAATGATTAACTTTTAATTAATTACTTGATTACAGGCTATCGATCCCCCATCTGTTGCTTTAGTGACTTTGGGTTCCTCTAAGGATATGTTGTTTGAAGAAGGACCGAGGCCATGGGTCCAAGAACCTTCCAAGTTCTTCAGGAACGTCGCTGCTGAGGATGCAGAAAGCATTGCCCTGTCTTTGCTTGAACCTCCCACACCTCGAAACAACAACCAGCACTGGGTTAGGGTACTGTGCAGGAGCCTGGGAGAGCAGGTAAGTGCCAGAAGGGCGCATTGTTGCCCTCCATCAGGCACTGTCTCCGGACAGATTTATGGTGCCATATGCCTGTTATGTAGCAAGATGTTTTTTTATAATGAGCCAGTAAAGAACTTGGGTAAGTACATTGTTTATGCATTGTGATGCAGTTTTTAGAGTGAGCATTTCACAGCATTATGTTAAAAAGTGGTTTATGATGGATTTATTGCAGTATAAACCCAAGTGGTGGAAGCCTTATGTTGTGGGATGCATTGAACATCCTGATGATTGCAGGTTCAGTTTGCATGAACAGGATCAGAGCAGAAGGTTACTGAGCAGGCTGACTCATGTGTCTGACCTGCTCCTCTTAACTGTGTTACCTTCCAGTGTAATTCTGTTTATTCTAACAAATGGCAGCCACAGGAATTGACTGCTCTGCTCTCTGTGCAGCCTTGGTGAGCGTGGCCGTGCTCATTTTCCACCTGGTTTTGTTCTCTCCAACATACAGAAGTGATTTCTCCTGCTTTATTCACCCTCCCCAGCCCATGAAGCTTTTAGCTTAGATAAGTTTTCCTCCTTCAATTCTGCAGGAGGGAATAAGCATTTTAGTTGGGTTGCCAAGTTCCAGTGATTTCCTCAGTGGACACTTTGCAAAGTGGAGCTATTTATGTAAGTGCAGATTCAAAAGGAACAGGCCTTGTTGATGTGCAGGACTGTGCAAGGCTGACTGTCCCCAGCACATCACTCCTGTGTGGCTCTGCCCAGCACCAGTGCATGAGAGGATGAGGCCGGTGACCAGAGCTGCCTCAGCCTTCTCTGGTTCTATATCCACTTCATTTTGCTGAAGGCTAAAAAAGGAATGTAAAAAAAAATATGAGATATTTTTAAACACACTGAAGTGACTGTTAATGTTGCCTTTGGGCTGCTCTGTTCTCACTCTGCAAGAACACCTGCTGTTTCCTTCTTCAGTTACAAGAGATTTGTGGTTTGAATCAAATTTGATAGTAATGAACATAAACACCTAGGAAGGGTTCCCAGGAACAGTACTTTCATAGTGAAAAAGAACTGTTCTTGAAATATTCTCACCCTTTTACATCTTCTGTGTCTTAATAGTGCTGTAAATCCCCAAGAGATGTATTTTTGCTTTTCATTCTGATACCACAGTGTAACTGAGATCTGTGGAAATACAGCACGCCTGAACTCAACTCTTTCCACATTTGCTGTTTTCAGGTTATTACCTTAACAGTTGGGAACAGCCCCACAGTGACCAACCCTTTCCCAGTGGTGGAGCCTGCTGTGGTGAAGTTTGTCTGTGTTGTCCCTTCCCGGCTGACTTTGATTCCTGTTTATGGCAGCCCTCAGCTTGATCTCTCCTGTCCTTTGCTCCAGCAGAACAAGCAAGTGGTAAGCCTGGGCAGTGACTAGAAAAGGTGTTCTTACAGCTAAAAGTCAGTGTTTGGAGCTCCATGTGTGAAACAAAGCATCTGAGCTGCTGCAAGACAAGCAGTAACCGGAGCTGTAGCCACACTGGTGTTGCCCTTGGGAGCTTCTGCACAGAGCAGGCTTGAGGGGGGTCCTGCAGTAAATGGACCATGGATATGTGTAGATTATCAAGCATAAAGAACTTTGCTATTCTGTTTTTATTCCTAATGAGTGTTGTCACATGTTGGCTGCTGAGTAAACCACGTTTTGTTGTGTTAATATTTCCAGGCAAATGTAAAAGGCATCCTCCTTCCCTAAAAATGCAGTTGATGAATCATTTTAAAGAGGTTCTGTGTAATAACAAGAGGAGAAGGAGATTTTTGTGTATTATTAGCCACCTCAGAGCTCATCTGCTTTCCTGGCTCCATTATGTGTCAGCCTGCCTTGATGCACTGCTGTTGCTAATGCACCTCACCAGAACAACAGCAGAATTTTGAGCTTTAACAAACAGCAGTGTTTGTCATAATTTGTTTGAATTCTAAAATCAATTTTGTTGAGCTGTGGTTCAATTTTGTTGTTGTTAGTTTGGGTTGTTGGTTGCTTGGTTTTAAGGTAATTCACTGGCTAAAAAATCCAAAATCCCTGTTCCAGGAAAACTTCCTTGGAGTTCAGAGATTCAGAGAATGCTCTGAGTTGGAAGGGTCTGGACCCAAAAGGATCACAGAGTCCCACTCTAAATGGCCCATACAGGGCTTGAACCCACCTGGTGTAACCAGCACCATGCTCTGACCAACTGAGATGATCTCAGGGCTGCTGAGCACAGCTTAATGCCTTGCACTAATGGCTCATTTTAATAAACATTCCTTATGTAACAACCCTTGTGGAAATCAGCATATGTTTTCTTAATGATTAAGAAATCCTCTTGTATCTGCTCAGTTGGAAATATTCCTTCTTTTTCAGGTTCCAGTTTCCAATTACCGCAATCCAATACTAGATTTGGCTGCCTATGACCAGCAAGGCAGGAAATTTGACAACTTCAGCTCTCTTAGTGTTGTGTGGGAATCCACAAATAAGGCCATTGCTCTTATTGAGCCAGAGCTGCCAATGGAGCTGACTCTGAAGGAAGAGGGGAATGGTCAGAAGAAAATGCACGGTATGTTGGTTTAAATGAGCATTTCATTATTTGAAGGTCAGGATTAAATCTGTTTGGTAATATCTGATCTTAATTAAAGAAATTACTGTAATCTGCAGTCATACTTCATCTTAACATCAATGTGCATTTTTCAGTGTGTGCTATTAAAGAGAGGAGAAAAAAGGAACCAAGTCAGTGTCTAGAACCTGTCTTGAGAGAGAAAGTTCTTGTCTGATGAGAACAATCCTCGAGGAACTAAGTGTATTTTCCATCTTTGTTGCATTCTAGGCTTACAGACTGTGGTAGTTGCCCGTGAGTTTGGAACTACTGCCATCTCTGTCACTGCCACTGGGTTCCAGCAGCCCCACCTGAAGGCAGCCAGAGCCAAAATACCGGTAACAGCACTTGGGGGAGTTTGCCGTTTCCCTGGGGTTAATGCCCAGTGTTCCTGGGATGGATTTATTTCCTCCACATATGGTACTGTAGAAAGGAGGCAGCTCCATGGTGGAGTCTGGTTCATACAGCAGTGGTTTTATACTGGTTTGTGGCTTTTCCTGCTTTCTTCTGCACTAGGTGCTGCTTTCCATATCAAATCTATTCAAGTCCTTGAGGATTTTTTGACCATCTGAGCAAGGAATTACAGAGAAGTGTTTCAGTTGGTTTTGTTACAGTTTAGGGTTTTTTAATGAATTGGCGAATCTCTGCTGCTTGTCCTTCACTAAAGCCAGCCATGTGCTTCATGCAGCTGTCACTGGGGAAAGCAAATGGATTATTGCCCCTGCTAAGCTGGGTGGGAAAGTTCTGCATGAGCAAAGCAAAAGCTGACTGATTCCTCATATGGACCATATGTTAGTCTGGGCTCTGACTAATGCTCTCTTTTTTTTTTTCCCCCTGAGAGACACCTCTGTTGTACAATGCAAGCCATAAGCCCAGGCTCTCATTTTACAAGTCATTAGCCGCTTCCTGAAATACTTAGTTTGTAGATACTCAGCCTAGGGAAGAAAAGCAAAAGGTAGTGATGATGAACAAAGAGGGCAGGTGTAAACAGATGCCAGCTTTCTGTTTATGTCACTTTTTTAAACTGAATATAAGGGCAGGTTTCAGCCTTTGGAATAACCTGACATGTGCAATAAATATCGGTTAAAATAATCTGCTTCCTAAGTGGAATTTCTGTTTAATCTTGTTAAGCAAGATTAGGTGGGTTTGGACTATATGCAGTACCTTGAAAACAGAGTTGAGGTAAAAAGTAAAATTCGCAGTGAAAGTTTTACCTCAAAGCAGGTACCAGATGGGCACCAGTAATGTGAAATACCCTGTGGGCCAGGTATGACCCAGGTGTGGCATCTGCTTAGGAAATTCTGTGAGAGGTGATCTCCTTTGCCACCTTCTGTGGCAAAAAAATCTCTTCTTTGTGAGGTTTCCGCTCTTCTCCTGTTGAGAAGTGTGGTGTAGATGCATTTCCCCTGGATTTGACTACAGCTTAGTGAGAATTACTGCAGAGATACAGTACTTTGCTACAAAGTGACTTAAGATATTTGGGGGTGGTTTGTTTTTTTTTTCTCTTTAAAAATTCAGTTGTAATGTGGACATTTCATGTTCTGCAATAATTTTGTAGTTCACTGTGCTCTGCTTTGTTAGACCAATATTCAATATTCTTTCTTACTTTTAGAAATAATTAGAAAAGTGAATGCTCTAAACTTTGCGTTGATTTCAGAGAACACTGGAGTTCTCTTAAGTTCTATTCTCTGTGTTTAAATTTGGGAGGACTCTTTGTAGCTGTAGATGCCAGTTCCGCTGCACTTTGTAGACTCATGTGTTGTTTTCTTTAAATGAGGTGATTTGGCTGCTTTTTTCAAGTACATCAGCAGTGGGCTGCTCTGTTCTGCTTTCAAACCTACCCACTGTCCTTTTTTGCAGCCAAAAACACCAACAAAAATCTAGTAGATGGCATATTAAGATGTCTTGATTGTTGTTCCATGTTTAAGTGGAGCACCGTATTATGTGATTAGGGAAAGATTACATCCTTTCTACATCAAGGAAATAATTCTACTAATGAGGTGAAATGGGTACAGAGTAGTGACTTCCTCTAGAAACCTTTTTCCTTTTCTGAACTAAACAATATTATGAGTGAGTGATTAAACCTGCATCTGGTCCAGTGTTCATGTACTTACATCTAAGGAAGAATTTCTCTTGGTGGCCTGCTAAGAAGGATCATGAAAAGATGAGTTAGATGTAGAAAACTTTGTGTGTTTGCCTTATTATTCTGTATGAACTTCAGGCGATGGCTCAGAGTTAATAACCTGTCTGTGCTTGTCAGATATCATTCACTGATCCTGCAGGGCCTGGGCCTTGTCCTCTGGCTTGGCCAGGGGTACAGAACAGACCAGCCCTGAGGATGCCCTTTCCTGTGCAGGAGGAATGACTGAGCCATCTGCATCTTGTGGCTATCTCATACCCTCACCCTGTGTTCTGAACTTTGGTCACCTGCTTTAAACATCCTCCCTGCACACACAGGACACTGGCAGTGTTCTGCCTTCTTGCTGTAACTACTAACATTGTTTCTTGCAGCATGAAGCTGTGCTTCCAGCGCCTGCCACCATTGAACTGATGCTTGTGGAAGATGTGAAAGTGAGCCCTACTGGGGTCTCCATCTACAACCACCCTGATGTCCAGGTGAGGGATTACTCTGCTGCTTCCCAGCTGCAGGGAGGAAAACATCACACATTACAGAAGATGTGTGAGGAGACAGCTTTACTAGAAAGATACGGTCTTAATTCTGGATGTTTTTCTGGTTTTGCAGGCAGAACTTCTCATCCAACAAGGTTCTGGATATTTTTTCATTAATACCAGTGTGCCAAATATTGTAAGAGTGACACATGAGGAAACTCAAGGCATTGCTTTGGTGAGTGCAGCATTTTGTGGTTTTACTTCTTTTTGGCAACCAGGTTATTGTTCTTCAGCTTCAGCACTCCTGGGTATTTTCCAGCAGCTGTGGATAGAGAGACAGTAGCTGCATTTTGGATGTGTTTGCCTGTCACAGTCATGCTTCAGACAGGGGATCTTTTCACTGTCACTTTCAGGTATATTCTCAGGTACAGGAAATTGTTTCATTACAGCTGTGATGCACTTGTGCAAGGTAAAAGCCAGCTCCAAGTACTTCACCTGTTACAACTTTGCAGTAAAATGTTCATGATTTCACAAACGCACCACAAAGAATAATATGAATAATTATTCAGAAACTACACATAAGATTAATTCGTTTCCAGAGTACTACTGGAGTATTTGCCATGGGCCAGTACTTCTGAAAGCTTCAAAATCTTCTATCCTATAGTGCTGTTTCAGGGTATTTTTTAATCACAGTATTGCATCCTGATTTTGTGAATGAATATCTATTAAAGAGTTTATTCTGATCTCCATATTAAGTTTCTATTGCACTTTTCCACTAGAAGATGCCACTAAAGTGCAGGTGTGCTTGACTTCATCAGGCCCAGGATATGAAATGCATTCTGCAGTGAACAACAGTATAACTATGTGTTTGCATTGCTGCTTTCATTAGGCAAGAACTGGAAATGAAACAAGTTGCTCTAATGAGTGGTTTTTATAAATGTATAATTTACAGATTTGTCTTTTAAGAAGTAATGCTGATAAAGTTGTAAAATAATGATAACTAAGTTGGAAATTAGAATATCAAAAGAATTTGTGAAACATTTTGATTGTCTCTACCTGTTGTAAGTGTGAAGTGGGAATATTTTTTCCAACTAGGCACAGAGGTGAGAAAAAAGTAGAGGAGATGAGGAGTTTTTTGTACATAGTACATTGTTTGAACTCTTGATAGTTTTTTAGTCAGGTCTCCTGATGAGTTTAACTGATATATGCAGGATAAGTTCAGTGCTCTCATCTGGAATTAAGGAGTGGAGCAGTGACAGCAAGATAGGCTTTGTGAAGTGTAGGAAGAGATTTAACTGCCTGTCTGATTAAAGGAGAGAAGACTCCACTTTTAACATATTTTTTAAAAAATGCAACCCCACACACACGTTTGGCAGGTTTTGTTAGCCCTGCATGCTGTGTTTGGGTTGAATCCCAGTACCACCCCTGGGTTTTTCCATGGAAGCAGCAGAATGGCCTGGGAAATCAGCAGGCTCTGTCAGGCTGCTGCCATGGCAGGTACCAGTGCAGCCAAGCATCCTTGACAGAGGATGAGTTGACAGTAAACTCTTCTGAGAAACTACATTCAAGTTATCTGGAGCAGTGATTCCCAGAATTTTCAGGAGAAATTCTGTACCTCTCCCTTTGGTTTTGACACAGCAGCTTCTCTAGGCATGGGTGGGAGTAGCAGGGGAGGAGTGAAGAGTGGTCACTAGTGCAATATCCCTGGATACTAGGAGCCACTGGCACCTAATGGGAGAGGAGAACAGCAGAGGTGTCTGAGACAGGAAGAGTTTTAAAAGTTGCAAGTAGCCCTGCTTGCCCTATTCTCTGTTCCCTTTCTCTGGTCTGCCAGCCCAGCTGAGCCCCATCCCAGCTCCCTCCCCATGGCACATCCCCTGCCCTGCTGCCCAGACCCTGTATTAGCCACCTTCTCTGGGAACTGCTGCTGTTCTGGAAGTTGACTTCATTAAAATGTCACATCCCTTTCTATTCTGAGGCAGAAGTAGGAGTGGTGCCCTCAAAGAACAAAATGTCAGCTTTCCCCTCTGCTCTGCTGCTGACTCCCGTGGTGCTGCTGAGCAGTGCTGAGAGTTCACTGAACTCCTTGGCACTGGGAGGCCTGGCATTCTCCCCTTGCTCAGAGTTCAGAGCACAGAACAGGACACCCAACTTCACTGCTGTCCCTGGCCAAGGGGAGGAGAACGGCTGGCATTGTCCTGAGGTCTGTGGCAAGGTCAGGGAGTTGCAGGAGAACTGCAGAGCTGATGGGAGCAAGGTGTGGGTGCATGGCCTTGGGAGAGGGGACTTTGGGATGGGTGCTTAGTTCTGAGCGCTTGTGTTTGTGACCAGAGGTCTCTTTCTTCATTGTTTTATTCTCTTTGCCCTTTTTAAGAAGTACAACATTCTTTTTCTTTAAAATTAATGGAACAATAGTTATACTAAAGAAATACCTGATCTGTCAATTGTCCTCTTACTTGCCAGGATCTACCACCAGCTTTTGGCAGTTCAGATGAAAAGCAGTAACAGTAGAGTACAAATCTTACAGGAAGCAATGCCAGTGCTTTATAGGCATAATCTTTGTCCTCAATTTTTTTTTTCTTTATCACTTTGGTTTTCAATCTACTGAGAAAAGTTTTGTTACTCTAAATGATTTATGTGTCTTTTCTCCTGATGGCAGGAGAATAACAGGATACCAGACTGCTCCAGATAAAGAGCTGTTAATTCACTTGGTGCCTGGAGGCTGTTTGCACTAGCTCAGTGTCATGATACTTTTTACATACATTTTACAGCTTGATTTTTATTTTGGTGGAAGAATTCTCTGTGTCTAAGCTTGGAGATTTCTGCATTCAATTGATTCTGCCCTGAAAGATATACAAACTTTATCCTTTGAACAACAGACAAAAGAAGTGCTATAATGCAGTTTTCTTTTGGCATTGCAGGTGCAGCCTCTGCTCCCAGGATCAGTGTCTGTAATGATTCATGACCTGTGTCTGGCTTTCCCTGCTCCAGCTGAAGCTGAAATTCATGTATCTGATATCCAGGAGCTGTATGTGCGAGTTGTTGACAAGGTCAGTGCCTTGGAAGCAGCATTAGGAGCTGATCCAGCCTGCCCTGACTCCCTGTGCTGGTCCTGTGCACAGAGATCAGGCATGGACAAGATGCTACAACAGAGAAACAACTACCACCTCCCTGTGTCTCTGTTTCTCCCTCCCTAATTTTTCCCTTTAGGTTAATAAGTGTCTCAGAGTATCAGGTATCTTTTCATATTCTGTGTGGCAGCAATCTCAACTTTTGCATTTATACAGCAGCGTTAATCCATAATTTATATGGACATGCTCATTTACATTTCTTCCTGTTTAAAGTGCGTGTGAGCAATTCTTTTAGGAATAGGTTTTGCTCCAAGGTCATTTTCCGTATGTCAGGTTTTAAAACTGAACAGAAAAAAGTTCAGCTCATTCCACTTGACAGCTTGGGTGTGCCTTAAACAAAAGAAGTGTTGATATTTCTGGATGTTTTAATTATGCCCTTGCCAGCTGAAGGAACTGGATTCATTCATTCATTTCATCTGACACTAACTCCAGCTGGCAGGGATGAGTCTTTAAAATCAGTGCTAACCTAACCTTGGGGCTCTGTCTCCACTACCCTACTACAAGTGTAATACAAAATAAAATGAAAATGTTTATGCTAATAAATAAGAGTGCTTTGAATGCAAAACAAGTTGTGTCTTCTTTAGGTGGAGATCGGAAAAACAGTTAAGGCTTATGTCAGAGTTCTGGATGACTCAAAGAAACCTTTTCTGGCAAAATACTTCCCTTTCATGGATCTCAGTCTCAGAGCAGCATCTCAGCTTGTCTCACTTGTGTAAGTTAATGGATTTTTGAAATTAATCTGCAAGTAAGAATTAGCAAAAAATGAAAAAGGTGTTAGGTTGGAGGCATGGTAATTTACAATGGCTGAGATTTTATTTATTTTATTTTTGTGAAGTCTTCATTACCTGCTAAAAGGTAAAAAACTATTATTTGTGAGGGAAATTGCCTGAACTAACAGCTTTAACGTTGCTGGCTGATGAATAAGACTGCATTCCTCCAGTATGATGTCTGATGAAGCTTTGTGCATCTTGGAAGCAGTGACAAATAGTGTCTTGTGACACTAGCAGTGACTTAGCAAATAGTGTCTGGTGAAGAGTGCTGTGTGGAGGCACTGCTGATGTTATTAAACTCGTTGTGTCTGTCACTTGTTTAATTTTCATTTCAGGTATTTAACGTTACAATAACACACAGGTTTCAAAGAGCCTTCATGTGTAAAAATGTGATAATTCCCTTAACTTTGCTTCAGACATAGTCACAGCCTTGTGGTAAAACTACTAAATGAGTCCTTTGCTTTGTTATTTGTGATTTACTCAGAGAACGTCTCTCTTTAATGAATTTCTTTGCAGCCCCCTGAGGGAGGCTCTGGATGACCACACTGCTGCTTTCCTGGTGCGTGGGATGACCATTGGGCAGACGAGTCTGATTGCAGCTGTGGCTGACAGAAGAGGACAGAGAATCAATTCTGCTCCACAGCAGATAGAAGTAAATAATTTCACATAAGATATATGTATAAATAAAGTCAGTGCTACAATGGAACAGGAATATATAAATTATGGTTACAGTATAGTAATCAATTTGCCAGAAAATTCATTCTGTCTGGAAGCTGATCTAATGCCAGTCAGATTTCAGTGTTGTTTAACTGCAGATGCTGAGTTAAATTTCTGCATGCTCAGTTTACTGTGATTAAGCGACTTAAGACTCAGTTCTACACTTGTAGTTTTGTGGCATAATTTATCTGATTGAAGGATCCTGAACATAGATATTCATATTTCTATTTTTAGGTATTTCCCCCATTTAGACTACTGCCAAGGAGAGTGACTTTAATTATTGGGGCCATGATTCAGGTGAGGCATCTTCTGATATATTTTCTTTATTTTGTAATTTCTGCTGTAAAATGAATATTTGTAACTGGATTTTCAGCAGTAGATACTCAACTTGACATTTATTTGCATTCACACTAAATGGACTGACAGGATTGTTGTACAGGGACAGTGAGCAAAGGCCTGGAGTGACAGGACACAGGGAGTGGCTTCAAACCTGACACAGGGCAGGGTCAGATGGGATATTGGGGAGGAATTGATACCTGTGAGGGTGGGCAGGCCCTGGCATAGGTTTCCCAGAGAAGCTGTGGCTGCCCCTGGATCCCAGGAAGTGTTCAAGGCCAGGTTGGACATTGGGGCTTGGAGCAGCCTGGGACTGTGGAAGATGTCCCTGCCCATGGAACAGTGTGAGCTTTGAGGTCCCTTCCAGCCCAACCCATTGTGTGTTTCTGTGATGAACACTCCTCTGAACAAGAACAGTGTCATTCTTGAGCCAGCTTCCTTTTTGTTCTATTGCTGGGTCAAAGGATTTGTATTTGCTTTTGTGAATGGAGTGTCAGCTTTTCTGGTGTTGAGTACCAGCACAGCATGAGTAAATCTGTCAGCTCCATGAAATTAGGCATAGTGGGCTTGTTGTACACAATGAAACAGAGAGCAGAGCTCTACACCAGAGTGCTGAGGAGAAAGGAAGGTAAAGTTTTCTGAAACTTTCTGGAGTGGAGGTAGCATCAGTTTGTGACACTCTGTGAGGCACAGGATCCACTTCTTTGCCCAGCTCCTGCATTTCCCAGGCTGACATCCTGCAAGAACCAGTGTGCAGGGGGAATAAAGCTGCCCTGGGAAGGTGCAGGCAGCACTGAAGTCAGTGTGTTGCTGAGCAGGGAGGCTGTGTAATGGTGACCAGTAGAACGATCTAAAGGGTTCAGTAACTGTTCTCTGTGCTCTTCTGACAGATCACTGCTGAAGGAGGCCCCCAGCCTCTCTCCAACATCATTTTCTCGATCGACAGCGAGCACATTGCATCAGTGAACAGCTCTGGGCTGGTCAGAGGAGTGGCCATTGGCAGTGGGGTGGTGACAGGAGTGCTGCAGGCTGTTGATGCAGAGACAGAGAAGCTTGTGACAGTGTCCCAGGTAATGTTTATGGTGCTGTTGGGGCTGGCAGGGACTCTCTGGCTCATGTCTTTGGCTCTGAAAGGGGGCACAGAGTCTTTCTGCAGTGTTACGTCACGTACTTCTTTGGTACTTCTTTTCCTGAAGAGGAAAACTCAGAGTTCCTTACTCCCTGGCCTGTGAACTTACACAGGTATTGGCACAGGTGATACTTTGAACAGGTAGGTAAATCTTGCTGTGCCTTAAACCAGAGTCTCACAGATAAGCAGGGAGGTTTCATGACCAATCTGGTATCTTCAGGATTGGTTAGTGCATCTAGAAAGAAGCCTTTCCAGTAGAGCAGAAGGTTGTCCTTGTCTGTATTCCCTCTTAGGTCAGGAGGATCCAGAAGGCAGCTGTTGCTCAAAAAAACCCACGTTGTCTCCTTAGGCTGTAGCAGTTTGTATAGAGCACTGTCAGCCCTTGTTGTGATCTGAACCCATCTGTGAGGTGCAAGCAGTGAATCCCTAATATTCCATCAGAATCTGTGTCCTTAGATTTTCCTGCAGCTGAGTGTGAGGGAGATGAGCAGGCCTGCAAGGGAGCACAGGTCTCCGTTGGGCCAGATCTTATGACTTCTTCCTTTGAGCTCAGAGCAGCACAGCTGCTGTGAACCACAAAGCTCTGCTGCTTGAAAGGTGTCAGCACAGTCCAAGAGGGCACAATGTAATTTTTTTTAAAAAATAAAATATCAAGAAATCTCTGCTTTTTTAATGCATGGGCACCAGTCTGTCCTAATGGTGTGACAGGAGGCAAAGTGAACTTGAAAGGTTGAACTGCTGCCCAGTGAGGTCCAGGTCTGTCCTTTCCTCCCCAGTATATAGCAGGAATAAAATCTGTCAGGAATGTCTAGATATATGAAGAGGAGGTGACAGAGTCACACATTATCCTTTTATTCTCAGTTGTCCCATTTGGTGCTCTGCAATCTTCATTTCATTCTAACTCCTCTCCATGTCTTCCTTTACCTCCTGGGTTTCTTCATCCCTCTTCTGCTGGGGCTCCCTCTCATCTTGTCCACTACTGTCTCTCACCTCTCAGCTCCCTCATTCATGTCATCAGTAATTTTGAGCAGATTTGGTTTTTTCAGTTAAGGGGGCATTTTTAATGCCTATCAAACAAAAGTTAATCCTTTTCAGTTTTTTAAGTTCTACTGAATTTGTCCATCTGTATTTTCTCTGACAAGCCATGCAAATCACGGGGCAGCAGTGATTAGATAATGGCACAATAGTGGCTATAAAGCCTGAAAGTGATTTCAGGCTCTGTAGAACCAGAGCAGTGGTGTCTCTTTGACAAGTGCTTACACTGTCTTCCCTTCCTCCTTGCCAGGACAAGGTGGAAGTTGAGGTGGTACAGCTAACAGCTGTAAGAATTCGGGCACCCATTACACGAATGAAAGCTGGCACTCAGGTGAGTTGTTAAGGATGGGCTTCTGTCACCTTCACGTGTTGGAGCTGCATCTTGTGCCCATTCCTGTCACATCATCTGGTGACAGCACTGTGGCTCTGGGAGGAGCCATTTTCTTCATAAGAGACCCCATCTCTTGATCAGTGAATTTGAAATTGAACTCCCTTTGCTGTGGGCAGGTGTTTGGTTTGCATGCTGGCATTACCTCAGCTGGCTGGTTTCTCTCTTTCCAGATGCCAGTTTATGTCATGGGCATCACCAGCACTCAGACTCCCTTCTCCTTTGGCAATGCTGTGCCGGGCTTAACGTTCCACTGGTCTGTCAGCAAGAGGGACACTCTGGATGTCAGGACAAGGCACAGTGAGGTAGAGTCTGTCTGTGTGTGTGTGTGTGTGTGTAGTGCATGTGTGTGCAGCTTGGGAAAAGGAAACGGCCACATCAGGGCAGTGCAGGGAATGTTGCTGCCTCCACTGCCTCAAAATGCAGGCTCAGTTGTCAGCACCGCCTGTGCTATTTCCTCTGTGCCAACGTCTGAGCTTTCCAGGAGTCAAACTTTATTCCCCTTCTCCTGTCCAAGGCTGCTTTTCAGCTTCCTGCAAACTACAACTTTGCAGTGGATGTTTATGGCAGAGTCAAGGGAAGGACAGGCCTGAAAGTTGTAGTGAAGGTCCTTGATGCTGCAGCCAACCAGTTCTACAACATGGCAAGAGAACTGTCTGATGAAATCCAAATTCAGGTAGGATGATTTTCTTCACAGTTTCAATATCTCCTTCAGAACTGGACTGAAGTCTGTATTTGAAGTCAGGAATTTGGAGTGCCAGGAGTAGCTCCAACTTAGGTTTGTCTTTGAGCCCTTACTCTTGTTTGTATAATGTTCCTCATTTGGGCTCATTCAGTTCATGGGGGTAGGGGGAGTCTAAAGTAACTCCAGTGAATATGGGGTTCCCAACACTTCTTCTTTTGAGGAATCTTCTGTTTTCCTACTGCTTCCTAGTTTAGCCGTAGCCTTGGAAACAAATGTTTTTCAGAATAACTTGTAGAAGATACTGGTTCTCCCATTCTCAAATATTCATGTTCAGTTGTCTTGTTTTACCATATATATTGTACAAGAGAAGAAAGTTACGGTTCTGTTTGGTTTTTTTGCTTGTTTTGAATATTAAATAAAGAAACTAAATTACTGTCTGCACACAACAGTAGGCCAAAATGCCTGTTACTTTCCAGGTGTTTGAAAAACTTCATCTAGTCACTCCAGAGGCAGAAGCAGAGCAGATCTTAATGTCCCCAAATTCCTTTATTAAACTTCAGACTAACAGGTCAGTGCTCAGTTTCCATACTGTGGTTTGTGTCACCCCTGAAGCCAGACTGTAGGGCATTTGTGTTTAAGGGAGCTGTTTCAATCTCTCACGATCACTCTACAGCCATTTAATACACAACTTACTTGCTCGTTCATGGTATCTTACCTGTTCTCTCGGGCTTTGTCAAATCTTGTATTAGATTGTAGCCGAAAAATTCATTCAATATTGGCATCTTTCAGATCCTTTTTTTAAAAGCTGCTCAGCCAGTTAAAGCAGTATCCTGCTGCCTGCTTCTTGTAGAGGTTTTGATGGGTGATTGAGGCTTTGTGGAATATAATTCTGTATATTTCTCACGCAGAGGTTATGGCTGGATTTTCAGATTAAAATGTCTTTTCCAAATGAGAAATTCCTTTTACATAATCTGTTTTCAAAGACTGACATTTCAGACTCATATCAGGCTTGAAATATAGTTCTCCCAGCATAATAATGGGCAGATGGAGACACTGGGACACGCACAGCGGGCAAAGCTTTTGAGGCATTTACATTTTAGGGGGAGGGAACCCTTAGTTTCATAGAATCACAGAATGGTTTGTGTGGTAAAAGACCCTAGGGTCTAAATAGGCGTTCCCTGCTTTTTGTTTTCCTTCAGGGACCGAGTGGCCTCCCTGAGTTACCGTGTCCTGGATGGGCCAGACAAAGTCCCTGTTGTGAAAATTGATGAGAGAGGATTCCTTGTCTCTGGGTCTGTGATTGGATCATCAACAATTGAAGTGATTTCACAAGAGCTGTTTGGCATCAACCAGACCATCATAGCTGCTGTTAAGGTACTGTCAGCTCTCTTCCTTTGCAGTTTCCTCAAGGACATCTTTGCTACTGCAACAGGGATTGCTGGCTGCACTTCTTGAACTTCACTTCTGAAAAATGAGCAGTGTAGGAATTAATAGTTCTGAGCTTTGAACCTTGGGACACCAGGGAATGTGTACCCATCATCTCTGTTCAAAAAATCCTTGAGCCAAGAACTTCCTGCATCTGGCAGCATGAGCCTTGAGATACCCACTGCTCCCTTCCTCCTATCCCTTTCTACTGTCAGCATCTTCCTTCTGTCCCAGCCAAAGGAGAAAGATGTACAATTGAGTGCTTTAAGTTATTTCTATGTTTAACTCCTGTAATCACTGTGAAGTGGCTTGGTGGATTTTTAAAATTTGACTTTTGTTATTTCCCGTGATGTTCAGCTTTCCCTGTAGGACAGGATGTGGATCTGTTCTCCTGAGTGGAGTATGAAACAAGAAGTAGGGGCCCAGTGTCACTAAAGCCACCCCTGCTGTCAGGTGGTGGCAGTGAATTCTCCAGCTCTGTTACACGTGACCTTGTTCGTTCCCTTTGGCAAGGGAAAGACGTCTGATGACTTTGGGGGTGGCTCAAATGCCATTTAGTCAGCACCCAGTGGGACTGAAGTCAGAGCCCCTGCGTGTTTGTCCTGTACTCAGGATATGGCAGGTTGGTGATACGAAGCTCTCTGCAGTCGGACCCATCTCAGTTCAGCACCTTGTACAGCTCATTTGCTTTCCTGTACTTAATACAGCTGTAGTGCCTTTATGGAAATGATATTTTAAACCCCGTGAGGTAACACAGTTCATTTTATGGCTGAAGAGCTGAGAGAGCTTGAGAGGTTTTGCCAAAGGTCATGTCAGAAAACTTGTGACAGAGCTGGAGATGAGCTGGAATCTATTGTGTCATTCTAAGGCAAAGCTCTCTCCTTCACTCTGTCCTTCTTTCATAAGGTCTTGTGTTGTCTGTTTACAAATGTACACAATTAAGAACCAAACTGCTGCAGCAGCATCACTTAACACTTAGACCTTGAACTTGGCTCAAAGAAGGGCTCTTACATAAGCCAGGAAGGGTGGGGGAAGAAGGAGTGACAGTGAGCTTAGCATGGGACCAAGCTCAGCACTTGCCTGGACCTGCTGTACACAGTATTTTATTTTTTCTTGAATTAAAAAAATACTTCAAAACCTGAGATGCATTAACAGTAAAAGGCTGTTTTCATCAGTATTACATTTAGCAGTTGTCCCTTGTGGGAGGGTTGCTGAGATTTTAAAGTAAGGAAGCTTGATAATCTGTCAGGGAAACAGAGTTTTTGTTGGCTTGTAACCACAGCTTGTTAGGCAGAGATCTGTATGCACGGAGATTTTAACTGATGAAACCAGCCTGTGGAGCAGGCAGTGGGATATACTGATACGATAGCCACTTTTTTTTTTTTTTTTTAATTCACCAAAGATGTATTTTGCTTGAGGCTAAATTTGTCCTTTCCTTTTTAACTTCTCACCATGTACATTTTCAGATTGCACTTTTATGTTTTAGCTGAGCCTCTTAGGTCAGAAAAATAAAGGGATTTTTCTATGAGATGAGCTTGAGGCCTTCTTTTAAAATAGTTTTCTCAATATATTAGAGTGTTTTTGCTTCTTCTGTCCATTATTTATTTTCCAACAGCTGTAACAAAGAGAGAAGATAGTTATTTTTATTGGGTAATTTTGTTCGTAAGTTAATAAAGAATAGTAATGTGCTATTTAAAAGCCAGAAGAATAGGTTGTCTTTGTCTTCAGAAAACCTTTCTTCTGGAGTGTTACTGCAGAAATGTGGGGGTGTGCACATATGGTTAATGGAGCAGACTTTCCTAAGGAGTTTGGAGCAGTTCCCAACTTCTGTCTTGGCTGAAGAGAGGCACTGAGGGAACAAAGCTTAGCCTGCTGACCCCTCAGGGTTTGTCGGCTGCCAGCTCTTCCTGCAACAGCTTGGCTTTCTCACCTGGTGCAGGGGAGCTGGGCAGCAGTGACCATTCCATCCCCTTAATCACACATACTTTGTGAGTGACTCTTCTAATACCTGGGCAAAGAATTGCACCTTTTACTTCAGGAATTATTAGGAGAGAGGTGTAGGGGCCACTTGTTCTCTTGCACATTCAGGGAATCTTAACAGTTTGAATTGATAGGATAGTAATGTATTCTCTGAAGACTGTGTGTGATGTATGTTTCTACATGATTATTGCTTGTTTCAGGCTCCCATGGTACTAGAAAAAAAAAAAGGGCTAAGATCTATAAGCTGTGGGGGTTCAAAGCAGACAGAGCCAGGCTTCTCTCAGCCATGACAGGGCAAGGGGAGCACACAGGAAACACTGTCTGAACACAGGACAGCACTGTTCACTGGGTTGGCTGTTGAACACAGGTTGCAGAAGGCTGTGGAGCCTCCATCTGAGGAGATGCCCCAGGAGCTGCCTGCACATGGTCCTGGCCAGCTGGCCCTGGGTAACCCGGCTTGAGTGAGGGGCTGGACTAGACAGGGTCAGAGGCCCCTTTCAAACTGGGAAATTGAGATACTGATAACATATTAGTCCTGGCATATGGCTAAATGCAGAAGGCTCCTAAAGGCAGCTCTGGATATTTATATAATAAGAACTCTTTCAGATTACTTTTATCAGGGCTTCATAAAAAGCAATTTAACCTTCCTTCTCACTGCTGATGTTTTTCCAGGTCTGCCCCATCTCCTACCTCAGGATCTCCATGAGGCCCGTTCTGCTCACCCAGAACAAAGAGGCACTGCTGGCCCTGCCCTTGGGTGTGTCACTGACGTTTACAGTCCATTTCCATGATAACTCTGGAGATACTTTCCATTCACACAATGCTGTGCTCCACTTTGCCACCAACAGGTGGGTGTCTGTCACGGGTGGGTAATTTACAGAGTGCAAAAAAAGGCCTAGACACACGAAGAACAAAGATTGTTCCAAAGATACCAAGTGAAGCTACAGCTTGGGCTGGGATTAGCAAAGCAAGGGTTTTGTCTCTGCAGCCTTCAGAGGCAGTGGCAGGAAGAAGAGTTCCAGTTAGCAATTGATATTCCCTAGCCATGGAAAGCTGCCCAGATAAGCATGATCCCAGCGGGGCCTGCAGGAGCTGTGCTCTGCACTAAGTAACTCTGAATCAACCCACACAGCAGTGGCCCAGAGAAACAACTGATCCATCAGCATCTGCTTCTCCCAGTGCTGTGTTCCACTGACTCACTGAGGGCTTTTGTAAGGTGTGGATCAGGGGCTGTCTCCTCAGATAGGCTTGTGCAGCCTTCCCACAAGCCTCAAAAGGCCTTTTGGTCTCTGCCTCACAGAATAAATGTTGTGAGGCAGCCTCCTGTGGTCTTCAGTAAAATACCAGTAATGCTGTTACTGAAACATGGCTTGTTTCGTGCAGAGCATCTTGCTGAATCTGGGTAAATACCAGAACTGGCAATCCAATGGCACTGTTGTGTCTGGGAAGTTGCAAATTGGTGTTCCAATTTCTTGGCTTCCTAATTCCCTTGAGAAAAGAGACAAATGATATAATTCTAAAGCTCTACAATTCTCACAATTAAGAAGTAGTTTTCATGCATAATTATGATCTCAGTACTTCCTCAGCATACTGGTGACCTGAGAACTGAAATCTGCCTCAGTGGCACCTAAATAATTTTTATAATTTCCTTACTTTGCTGGACTTCATCAGATGACTGTTGCTGAAAACAAGCAGTTAGCCATGTGAAGAGTTTGATACCTCCCCTATTTTAGAGATAATGACATTACCAAGCCTGCCTTCATGCAGCAGCACTTGTGTTTGTGTGCAGGGACGACTTTGTGCAGATTGCCAAGGGAGCCGCCAATAACACCTTTGTGGTCAGGACTGTGAACGTGGGGCTGACCCTGCTCAGGGTGTGGGATGCAGAGCACAGTGGAACTGCAGACTACATCCCACTGCCTGTCCAGCATGCTGTCTTCCCTGAGCTCCCAGACGTGGTGGTGGGGGATGTCCTGTGCCTGAGGACCTCGCTGACATCCCAGGAAGGTGAGTGGCCTCCAGCTGTATGGGTTAGCAGCTATTCCATGGGACACCAGCGTGCCTCTGGCTCTCTCTCAGCAAAACTAAATGCATGTTTGTTCAGAATCAAATGTCACTGTTCTTGTTTGTGATAAAAATAGGTTTCAATAATAATTTTACTTGCACTGTGCAATATTCTCTTGTATTGAATTCCTGAGTGTCACACTTCAGACATTTCTACTCCGTTAGCTGGAAAGGCTTGTTTCTGTGGAAGAACTCCTGCAGTGTCAGGACTGCATTCACTGTGTTTGATTGTTGGTATTAATGGGCTTGTGTCAGAATAACTGCTGGGCAGTGCCACACACAGACACCAGAGTGGTTCCTGGGCACTGGGAGGTGTGTGCCCTGCCTGGCAGTGCCACTCACAGACACCAGAGTGCCCAGGAAATGCTGCAGTTGGCAGCAGGGTGTTGAGCAGTGCCCCCTTGGTGTTTCCCAGGCCAGCCAGGCGTGTGGAGCTCCTCCTCAAGTGCTCTTCTTCTCGTGGACTCCAGGACTGGCGTGGCCCTGGCAAGGGACTCTGGGGTGGTCACTGTCTACTATGAGATCCCCGGGTTACTGAAAACCTACAGAGAGGTGAGGCTCTGTTGCCTTCCTGCTGATGTTGGTTTGTTTGGGGTGGATCCTCACCACTAGGTATTCTATGGGATTTTTTATTTTTTTTTTTGTTATAAATATTTAGAAATGTTCTTTTAGAAATGCAGATGGTTGGGAAGTATTTGGTATGAGTCCAAAAACATCATGCTTATATTAAACATCTGTGCTAAGGAGGAAAATGTAGCATAACAATTTAGATTATTCACCTCTACTGTTCTTATAGTGTACATTTTGATTCCTTTGTTGGCTAAGTTGTTTCCTGGTGCTAACCAGTTTTTGAGTATGGCTGCTGTTATGAATGAAGCTTCAATGCAGGATGAGATGCCAGCAAGAACTTGCTCAAGTGTTGCACCATGCATCACTGATCAGAAGTACTCCATTAAATTATTTTGTTTATCTGCAATGCAATCGTACTGTTGACACAATTCACTGCATCAGCCAGCATAAGCACTAGTCATTCTTTTTAAATTAAATTTAGACATAGAGCTTTATGCATATTAACTTCTGGGGGGTTGGGTAGGAAGACAAAATGTTTTTGCTAGGTTAAATTGCTTGGAAAGGCAGTTTCTAATATTGAAGAAATGTGAGATTTCAAAGAAAAACATAATCTTGTGAAGTCTCTCACAACCAATCCAGTCTGGTTTTGCCTTAATTTTATTTGTTGAAACAGTTTTTGGTAACAGTGTGCTTCATCCTTTTTTCAGATCTTGATTAATGCACCTCAGAGGACCACAGCAATGCATGTCAGTGGCATGCAGTCAGGCTTGCAGGGAGCAGCAGCCTCAAAAGTCATAGTTTCAATTGGGGAAACAAACAAAAATTTGAAAGGTATGATTAACAAATATTTATGCTGATGTTTTATTGTCTGTTTATGGATTCATGGTGCTTTGGTTTGTGTTAGGGGGTTTTTATTTGTTGTTTAACGGTAACAAGATCTCCAGGAACCCCAAATGCCTTTCTAGAGTCCCAGGAGCTCTAGGAGCCATGGAACAGAATTTGGAAGGTGTTCTGGGGCACTATTAATACTTCACAACTAATAAAATCAGTAGATTTTAGTAGAAGTACCATTTTTGATCATATAAGCAACAGTTAATGGGCAATCAGCTAATTGCTTATATGTTTAATTGCAGTTGCCTTCTTGGAGTTGTTACATTTTCTTACTTAGTTACCAAATTTTATACAGAACTTATCACCAGTTAGAATCAATACAAAGATTAAGCATCATATTGGGTCCTCTATTTAATAAACTGTATTTTGTGTGATTATAGATGCTTCTGGCTTGTAGTTTAACAATTAGCACTTCTTCCAACAGTACTGTATTTTGCCATATGTAAATTAGTAGCCTACTAAAAAAATCATCTTGCCAAATACTAAAATCTAACTGGAGGCTCCCAGTTATTCAAGGGACATCTGAGCAGAAAATTCTCTCCAGCTTACTCTTTCCTGTAAATAAATTATTCCTGTCAAGAAAGCCCCACAACATATAAAATTTTAATTGCTGTCTCTCTGGGATTAGACTTGAACAAGGACAGCTGTTTGTGATTTCCTACTGTTTTAAGATCTTCATAATCTTGTAAAACTATTTCAGAAGGTGGTAGAATAATCCAGTACTACAAGCCATTATTTTGCTTTTAATTAATTCAAAGTAATTAGTTACAATTTTATTTTGTAATTAATTAGAGCCAATTTTTTTCCTTCCCCCAGGGGAGTGTTCACCTGCTCAGACTGAAGCCATTGCTGAGTTACAGCCCCAGTCCATTATCAGTTGCCATCTCGATTTTAACAGTGATGCCTTTGACTTCCCAGCACAGGATATTTTTGTGGCAGAACCTGGATTTGATGCGGTTTCAGGTAAGATGGGACAAGATGCCACACTGCAGATAAACACAAGCTCTTTGGTCCAGCAGATTCCACAGAATCCCAGCATCATGGGTTGGGTTGGAGGGACCTTAAAGCCCATCCAGTGCCACCCCTGCCATGGATGGGCAAGGACACCTTCCACTGTCCCATGCTGCTCCAAGCCCTGTTTAACCTGGCCTAAGACACTGCCAGGGATCCAGGGACAGACACAGCTGCTCTGGGCACCCTGTGCCAGGGCCTCCCCACCCTCTCAGGGAAGGATTTCTTTGTAACATCCAATTTAAATCTCCCCTCTTTCCTTCTGAAGCCTCCAGGCTTTGCTGTGTAGGGCCTCAGGCCACAGTGAGTTGTTCACATGGACACTTCTTGTTTCAGTGGGTTTTCTGCCTATGACAAAATCTTGTTTTGGTTTTCAGAGAAAGCCAGAAATCAGTGTCAGCCCACTTCATGGTTTTCATGTTTTTGTAGTAAGTCAGAGAAGCAAAGGAGCACTCAGGTGACAAGTATTCCAAAAGTGGAATGTACCTCCAAAACATCATGAACTGGGTCTTAAAAGTTGGGGAAATTGCCAGACACTGTGGAGGTGGAAATAAAATTGCACTAGTCTACAAAATGTATTAATGCTTTGAAAGTATAATGTGATTTAGAACACAATCAAACCACCATGGACTGTATGTGAGCATTAATTATCTCTTAGATTCATCCCTGCATCCATTGTGTAAACGCCTATTCTACCCTGCATATTCTTCTGTTATTTAGCTAGGGGAAGAAAATAAGGGGAAAACATGCACCTGCCAAGTTCTTCTTGTTACTGATGCTCTTTATCTTCCATGCTCTGGGAAGTTTTTACTACCTTTGCTGCTAATAACAGGTTAATTGGTCCCATATGAGACTAGAAACACAGTGAATATATAACTTTTAAAGGAGCTTTTATAAATAAACTGCATCTTCACAGACTTGGTGATGGTAGCTGATTAAAATTTTAACACTAGTTGAAAAGAATATGAAATAGGATGTTCAATGTTGTTTTCAGTAAAGCCTTTCAGTATTAGCATAAATGTTATGTTCAAAGTGGAGCTGAGCCTCGGTGGCATATTAAAATAAAATGTAACTGGAAGTTACCAGCATAGTGCTTTTTTCATGATGTTCACTATGGGACAAGGAATAATTCTGTAGTTGTAGTGCTGGGATTGTGATGTTTGACTGAGAAGACACACTGTCCCAATCCATCTATGCCCCATAATGCTGCTGGTTGAGCTTTGCCACCTTCTTTTCTCTGAAGACGTCCCAGCAATCTCGCTGTGCATGGAGAAAAGTCCTTAAAGGTGAGCAGTTAGCAGCCGAAGCTCTCTTGCTCCTGCAGGCCACTACACGTGCTCCATCAGGATGCACAGCCTCACTGACAAGCAGCTGAAGCACCTGAGCAGGAGCAAGGCCACGCTGAGAGTGACAGCTGCAGTGCGGGGCAGCGCCATGGCTGGGGAGCAGCTGGGCACTGAGGTGCCCTTCAACCGCTGGTTCTACGCTGACCAGGCTGAGCTGCTCCTCAGTAACCAGGACATGAGCTCCGTCCTGAAAATCTTCGGTGCCAGTGAAATCCTGGATAGCCTGGAGGTGAGTGTGTTCCCAGGAAGTATCTCAGCACAGCTGTGTAAGAGTTTTGAACTGTCACATGCAGCTTGCTAATGCAAGGCACTCCCTGCCGTCTTTACCATGTCAAGATTTGTCCTTGAGATTATTTGGAAATGCTCGTCTTGGAATATGTTCTTCCTCAGTTTTCACAGGATCCCAGAATGGTTTGGGTTGGAGGGACCCTAAAGCTCATCCTGTTCCAGTGCATTTCCATGGGATGCCACTTACTCACCAGGTTGCTTGGGGCACATCCAGCCTGGCCCTGGGGTTTTGGCATACCACAGGTGTGTCAGGCTCATCTGGGCATGCGGCCTGGCATGTGTGAACCAGCTCGTGGGTCAGGAAGGAGAAACCTGCCTGACCCTTGTGGCAGGGGGAGTCTTGCCTAAATATGTGTGTGACTGCCCATAGCTCATACAGTCCAGTAAGGGTCCGTGGATTTTGGCTGTGTGGGGTTAGCCCAGACCTGTGGAAGGGGCAGCTGAGAGGGGCCACCCTTGGCAATTGGCAGGGGAAATGCTGCAGGTGTCACTGTAAAGGTGACACCTGACTCCTCTGGTGGGGTGAATTGCTCTGTGTTTCTGTGGAATCACCCATTGCTGGCACCTGGCCTGGAAGATGGAGATGTGCTGTGCTGTCCCAAGCAGTCTGTTTCAGGTTGGGTGTTCCCCTGTGCAGGTGAAATGCGAGTCCCCAGCAGTGAAGGTGCTGGAGAAGGAGAAGTCCTATGGGCTGCCCACTTATGTGGTGTACAGTGTGAGCCTGGCTGATCCCAGAGTTCCCAGCCAGGGCTCCCTGTCCACCACTCTGACTGTCTCAAGTCCCATGACAGACCAGTCCATCACCATCCCAGTAACAGTGATCTACCTGACTGACAGAACGACTGCACCCATGAGATGTAAGTTTAGCTCTGCACTCTGTATGCCAGAAGAAATCTTTAGCTTCTCTGATGTTTATGAGGTTAACTCTTGCAGCAGATTGGAGAAGATGCTCTTTTTAACTCAATATTGCCTCTTCTTAATCAATTCTGCAGATGAAGCCAGTCTCTTCCAGCAGTTTGTTGAGTCTTACCAGGTGATGATCTTCACGCTTTTTGCACTCTTAGCAGGGACAGCTGTTATGATCATAGGTAAGAGAAGGAAGGACTGCACAAGTATTTTTTTTTTTCATAGCTTCTTACAGTGTGTTAGCTGTAAGAATAAAAGGAATGATTGCCATCTGAAATAATATTGGTTTGTTTTTCAACTGTCTTGCAGCCTACCATGCATTTTTCTCGCCAGATGGACAGCACAATCAGCCAGTATTCCACCCAAGGACAAGTCTTCAGCACACCCCTAACAGTAAGCAGCTGTCACCCAGTTAGAAGTTAATTAATTGGTTAGTCTGGCCATTGCACTGGAATTGAATGTAGGAAGGTCTGTAACCAAGAGTGGCAGTGAAAAATAATTCACATTCTTACAGATGTGTTAAAGTTACAGTGAGCTGCAGGCCTGGCTGTAAATACAAGTGCCTGATGCTTCAGATAAAATAAAGCAAATTCAAGTGAATGTCACTTGCTGAGGGGAAGTGTGTTGTGCCCCCCTCAACTTAAGAAGTCCTGAATAGGAAGGCCCACAAAGTTTGATACTTGCAGGATACCTTTTCAAGAGGCACTAAGCTAAAGGGATGATTTTATTTGGAATGGATCATCAGATTCACTGCCAGTGTCCAGCAGATGATCAAGAGCAGTTACTTGTTTGTTCCTTCTCCCACCATTCTCGAGCCTGATTGCTGTCTTCTCGCCACGTTTCAGGTTCCGTTGTGTCCCCTGCACATTCCTTCAGCTCCCAGGCCTCCAGCAGGCAGACGAGCCCCTCGGGCACGCTCTGGAGCGCGGGTTACGCCTCCCGGTAGGGGCAGCACGGCTCTTCCTGCTGCTGGCAAAGGAAAACAAACATTCAGTGCCTTAGCAAGCTCAGCAGCTTCAGTCGGGATGTGATTCCAGTTCGCTCTGGAATACAACGAAGCCCTTAATTTATTTTTTTAAATATTTAGGGCTCTTTGAGTTTATCTTTTTCTGTCAGTGCTTCAATTCTCAAAAACTTGTTTTATCTGTTGTTTTTTGTTGCCTGCACAAAAAGCAGAGTTTATGTTAGTTATGCTAATCTGGCTTTCTTGCACTCTTGAAGCAACTAGAAGTCACATCTAAATTAGAGTGATAACAGTTTTTACTTACTTTTTGTAAAAATCAGATTTCTTTTTAATGAACTTTTTTATAAAAGGGGGTATTAGGAAAACAGACGAAATATGAGCCAAAAAATGTGAAGGATTGTATATTTTGAAGAACTAGTTTTTATTTTGCCTTCCAAAAACTCAGGAATGTATTGCACTGATAAGTGTTCTTATGTTTAGCCTTACACTGGGATTCATCAGCACAATATGCTGGTTTAGAATGAGGAATGCTGGAACAACTGTGAATAATTTTGAAGTTTTTCTACAACAAACATTGAAAAAGGGAAAAAAAAGAAACCCAGAACTTAATGTGGCTTCCTTTGGGTACAACTGCAGTATTCCTTGGTACTGTAAGCACTTTCTTGAACTGGGAATGTGAAAGCCTGTGCCTTCTAAGTGGACCTTTCTTCTGGTAGAAATCCTTTATTCTGAGGATATAAAATCACATACCAGTCACTTTTATTTGTAAGCAGGGTTTTGCAGCTATCAGATAAGGGTTTTGTTTACATATAAAAAGCATCCCAGTTTTAACTGTGAATAATATTCTGGCTGTCTGAACTTTCCTAAGGACCATAAGGAAAGTGAAATAACAAAATACTTCATGCAAAATACTTTGTATGCAGAACTATGGAGGCAAATAGATGAATGGAATGCAGACCCGGTGCATGGCATAGAGTTTTGGTTTCACATAGTGTTAAAAACAAAAGGATTGTTACATGTAATTGTATTGAGTATTGTTTAACTTACTGGCTAGTTTTGGAAAAATTTGGCCTTAAGTGCTAGTATTACTAAAAAGGTCAGTTTGGATGTAGATAATCATTTGAATCTGTATTAAAGGTTTTTAAGACTCCTTTATTTTGAATTTTCTTGTGGTTTGGCTGTTCAGAATCTAGCACTGGACTATATTATTTGAATCTTTATTTAATAAAGCTTTTAAAGATCCCTTTACTTTGCTCTTGATGAATTTTCTGTGGTTTGGCTGTTCAGAATTTAGCACTGGGCTGTTGTTTGAACTTCACTTCCCACAGCCCTCGGTGTTTGTAATCATGATTTTCCAATCTTAATTTTCACTTTTGTTGACAATGTAATGTTTTTAAATATTTGGACAATTTTTCAACTAGTATTTGTTGTCAGGGATTTCTCCCAGTTTTCACTAAGCATCTTCAATTCCTGCTGAAATCAGTGATGACTGTAGAAGCAGCTCTTAATTTCCAGGTTTGAACAAACTTCCCATTTTGTTCATCTGGGTTTTAAAGGAAAGATGTGACATTTTTCCACTTCCATTCAGCAAGAAACCAAAGGGCTGTGAATATCTCAGTGCTACTGTGATAAGCTCTCCAGTAGTGATTAAAGGAGAGATTTTGCTCTCCTGTTGCTTCTCTTTCCCACTCAGAAGTCTGGCAGTGAATGTTCTGAAAAACAAACTGCTCCAAGTGGTGGGAGTACTTTGGCAAATGCTCCCTTTTTATTTCATTTCTTTAGTCAAGTAGTTGCGGTCTCATGGCAAGAAAAAAAAAATTAAGTAGGGAGCTGGTATGACTCAGGAGCCAACCTCCTGCAAGCAACAACCAGGCTTTTGCCTTGAGGAGCTCATCTGACCTGTGGGGTCATTCCTGGGGCCAAGGGATTTGGGGATATACATTTTTCANGGGACAGGAGGTTTTTGTTTTAAATCCAAGCAGTGAATAGTGAAATCACTGAGCCAATGCCCTGGGCTGTCCTCACAGCCATTATTAGCAAGGCTTGGTTAATATTGGTCTTCAACCCAATCTGCTCCCAAACACAACATCCCAAACACAGCCTAATCTTTGTTTCTCCATTACCCCCTTTAAAAAGCAAGGCAGATGATGAATGAAACATTGCACAGACCTTTTCAGTGAAGAGCTCTTTCTGATGAGCAGCCAGGATTGTGGTGTGGTGCTTGAGGGGAAGGTTTTCCTGGCAGCATGTTGGCTGCCTTTTGCACTCTATGTGAAGGATTAAAATTCTACAGGTTGTCAGTTCAGCATCTTGGCTAACCCCTGCATTTGCTTGCAGATAAAGGCATTCTTATCTTCTGTATTTGGTTGTTGATTTTGGCATTCATGAGGACATCTCAGTTGCTCATGAGCATCCCCTGATGATTTCTTAGTACAGGGCTCCCCAAGAGGCTTGGGGAGTTTCCCCATCCCAGTTTTCCCAGTTGGAGACACAGCTGTGGTGCATTGCCTGCTCCTGTGCTGGGCTGTGTCTCGTGTCCCAGGTATTGCAGCAATCCTCCCTGGCATGGGAGCTCTCCTTGGAGGAGCCCTGGAGACAGTGTTTGCTTATCAGGCAAGGAACGTTGCTCTCTAGGGCATTCCTTTTTTCAAATGTTTGGGGTTTTTTTTTTTTTTTCTGCTAAGGCAGCTAAGAGGTCTTGTTTGTGTATTTAGCTTTATGGTTCTGTGTTAGTCTGTGTATTGGTGGTTTGATGAAAACCATTCCTTTTCAGCTGTTTCTTCCTTGTATCAGTTTCAAGTTTAAGGTTATAGTTTGCCTTAAACTCCAGCCTGCCTTCTCCACAACACAGCCACTATGCTCCCATAGGAAATGAATCAATTTCTAAGCTGGAAAAAAAAGGCATTTAGCAAGTGATGACTGTCTGACATAAGGTCTTTAGGTGACGTTAAAACCTCAGGTTTTTATTTGTTTTATCGGCAAAACTCAAAAACCTCTGTTTTATTTTCAATTTGAATAAAGCTGGGTTCACTTCACTTCAGTGAGACAATTTTTCTATGTAAATTAGGCATGCAGTTTCCCAGGACCTTCTCTTAAAGGTTACAAAATTAAAACAAGTATGGGAAACTAATTTTTGTCCTTGATTCATATTTATCACCCTTGCATTGAGCTGTAGATGTACCAGATCTGTTTTTATCCCAGGTGCTGTGCTTAGCTCTGCAGGTGGCTTGCTCCAGAGCTCTGTGTATTAATAAAATGCAATTTCTTATTAATATTTCCTGCAATTTCTATCACCTTCCCCCCTCAGCACAACTTAGTTGTGCTGGTTTGAAAGCAAAACCAGTGAGAGACTCTTAAGTCAGAAATACAATTTAATAGGAAATCATAAAATAAATGCAATAGTAAATGGAACAAAGGGAAAGACCCTTGACAGAGCCTGACACCCTGTTAGTTAGGGTGGTGGTAGCAGTCCAGATGAAGTGTTCTTGTTGAAGCAGTGATCCCACAGAAACATCTGGCAGCTCCTGACCTCTGGGAATCCAGTTGGGGGCCATGTGCTGTCCCAAACTGCAGATTATATCCAGGTGGGAATGCTTGGCTCCTCCCCCCTGGGCAGAGCATCTCACAATGGGCTGATACCATTCTATGAGTCATACAGGGGGTCCTTGATTGCCCATTAAGCAGAGACAGCTCCTGAAGGGAGTTACCTGTGAGTCATTGGGCAGGGCATTGATGGGCCATTAACAGCAGATAGTCCGGAGGGAGGGGGCAGGGAAAACACTGTGCTGCCTGCTTTCAACAGCCCATGAAGATGGTAATAGAATACATACTTTGGGCACATCTTATGTTGCAACCTAGGACACTCATTTTGCTCTGCTCTGTGTGCTGCCTCCCTCTCAGTGCTTTGCCATAATCCCCAAACAGATTGGGAGCTGCAGTTGCTGTTTTCCAGGGAGCAGACGTTGTGTACATGTTTGTAATTCACCCAGTCATTCATTTTTCCCTTCTCACTTCTTACTTGCCTTCTTGTGTTTTAAAGTGCTGTTCCCATTCTGCTCAGCTCAAAGCTTTATCTCAGGCCTTACTTTTGCATTTAGCATAAAAAAAATTATTTCAAGCTGTTGTGCTTATGGATATGCCAGGGTCTCTCTTGTGACCTTTTGTTCATTTTTAAATTTTATTTCCATGCAAGCCAATCTCCACCCAGGGACATCCTCTCACACTTCGGATGGGAAAGCCCCACAGAACCTCACTGGTGGGTCAGACCAGAAATCCCTGCCATGGAGAGGTCGAGGCTGCCTGTGTCAAGGGCAGCCCTAGGAAATAATTTCAGGCCAGCATGTGCTAATGGCTTACAGTGCTCATCTTTAAATAAAACAAAAGCAGTATTGTCTAGATAAAATCTGATGATTGAAATTAAGTTTATTGATCAACAAGCTGAAAAGTTCTGGAACTAGTTTTAAATAATTGCTCTATTTCACATGTATTCATCTATGAGAGAGACCAGAGGTGGGTGATGCTTTTGTCTTTTGTGGCACATGCTTTGCTTAGAAAATAAAGTTCTGAAAAATCTCTTAAGTAGTAGGAAGCTGCCCTTAGTAACAAAATAGTGAAAATTGTCATATTTTATCCAAAAGGAAGGGGAAAAAATAATTTTCCAAAGTAATAGCTTGTAATTTGACAGCATGAGTCACTTGTATTACGAGTGAATCATAAGAGTCACCAAAAGAGTTACTTTTCAAAATGTATAAAGATAACAAAGAAATTACGTCTCCCAGAATGTTGCTAAGAAGACACCAGGCCATCAATCTAAGCTTATTTGAAATATTAACTCACTAAAAGTGTTTTTATTTTCTTCTTTTTTTATTCTGTTTTTTTTAATAAAGGAAAAAGCTGCTTTGAATAATAATAAAAAAAAAAATTTCTATAGAAGTCCATTAGCCTGTCTTCAGTGGAAGCTGGATCAAACCTCTCCTTAGAAGAATATTGGGAATCCTGGAGTTGGAATCCTGGAGTTTCCTTGTTAGAATCCAGCTTTTACCAGCTCCTGAACTCTCCTGCTACACACAGTTTGGTCAAGTCACCAGACACAGCTGGTAAAGCTGATTTGGCATCAGTACTTTGTCATTGCTCCTATGCATGTTTATCTTTTCAAACTTTCTTTCCTCAAGCCTCGCTAGCCATCTTTGGATCTGGAGCTGTGGCCATGTCCTGGTGGATATTTGGGGGCTTGTTAATTTGCTAGATTAATATTTCATTTCATGCTAGGTGAAGACTGGCCAATGGAAATAAATAGCCTTTGATTCTAGCACAATTAAGGATCTCTTGTTAAGAAAAAAGAACTCTGTTGTGTCCTGAGCATCTGACCCCAGCTGGTGCATTCTCTCTGCCAGCTGGTTCTTGCATGGGAAGAAAATAAATTGCCAAACAAAGCAGTATTTTCAACAAGTATGCAAACATTGAAAGCCAAACATCCTTCTTGCAATGCCAGAAGTGGATTCCAAATAAGCAGATGAACTGGAGAATTATTTTGATAGTGTTGTAGAAATGTTGGTCTACTGGAGATGTTTAAAGGTCAGCTAGAGTGGTTTGTGGGGGTTTTGTTGGTGTTACTGTGTTTTTTTGGTGCCTGACTCCTTAGTTCTAAGCATGCTGCTTTCATAAGATGTCACTGACATGCTGGGGCTCTGTGTTAGAGAGATTATCATCACCATTGCTGTGGTTTCCATATTCTTTCCCTACTACAAAAAATGTGACCTTTCTGATATTTTTTTTTTTTTGCGTCTCTGATACAAGATTCCACCTCCTTCAGTAGGAAGAGATTGGTGAATTGAGATAATTGAAGAAGTAGGTAGTAATTGCTACCACTCTCAAATTATTTCATTAAATTATTGACAATTTGCTCAGAGCTATCTTGGCGGTGCTGGGAGAGCAGAATGTGATACAGCAATTTCATTTTAGTTCCAGCTTTACTGAATGTGCTAAAAGCAGACAGGTGGAGATCATACTTCTGTCTTGTTTTCAGATTTAGGGTTACAGTGACAGTGCAAAATGCCAGAGTTATGAGTAAGTTAAAAAGCAGTGCTGAGTTACAAGGTCGCAAACCCTGTTAGTGCCTGCTTCATGATCTGACTTAGCAAATGACAGCTTCATAGTCTCAGCAGTGATGGCATAAATCACTCTCTCTACTTCATAATAGTCTTCCTTGTACCCTGACTTTCAATTGCTGGTTAGGAAAGGTCTGAAGTGCTTTGTGTCCTTGACCCAGGTGACTGACCCAGCCTGCCGGGCTGGGAGACCTGGGTACAAATGTAAATACACCTTCAATGCAGTGACTTATCAAACAGTAGGATTGACATAGGAGAAAAACTATTGTTCCATGAAACACAGCAAAACAGGGTGGAAATACATCAGGTGTTTTCAAAGTAGTATTTCCCATGGGGAATCCTGTTCCAGCAGTCAATCACAGAAGTTGGTGTTGTAGAAAGCACTGGACAGTGAAGTTTTCCTCCTAAATGGAGGAGGGCAGGGACAGGCAGTGTGTTTGTGCATTTGGAAATTACCCTGAGCCACAGTTTTGAGTTTAACTGTGGAATATTTGACATTGGTGAACTTTAGATAAAAATTATATTCACAGAACCCCAGAATATCCTGAGTGGGAAGGGAAGGGACCCACAAGATCCTCAAGGCCAACCCCTGGCCCTGCACTGCCAGCCCAGCAATCCCGTTCTGGGCATCCCTGGGAGTGTTGTTCCTGAAGCTCTGGCAGCCTCCCAGCTGGGACCATTCCCTGGGAAGCCTGGGCAGTGCCCAGCACCCTCTGGGGAAGAAGGGGAGGACCTTTCCCTGAGCTCCAGCCTGAGCCTATCCTGGCCCAGCTCCAGCCACTCCCTCAGGTCCTGCCCCTGGTCAGAGAGCAGAGATCAGTGCCTGCCCCAATCTGTTATTTCAGGAAGCTCTTGGAGTGAGCTGTTTTCCTTCCAAAGTGTGCAGGACTTTTGTATCTGTTATACCTGTGTCTGGTCTCCTGCATGAACTCAGCATCTTTGTGTACACAAATACACATCCTCTGGGCATTGCTCCTCAGGCACCTGCCAGCAGCACTCTTTCCTCTGCCTTAGCAGGTGAGCTGATCTAATGATACAGGAGCATCTGGTTCCCAACTCTGGAAATTCAGGGCTTTCTGGCAAATATCACTTCATTTAGGTAGTAACACTCTTACAGCCCAACAATGATGGCTTCACGTCCTTCAGACTTATTCAAATATCTCTGCAAACTTACTCAATGACTACACCTTGTCATTCAGACCCCAATAAAGGAGTTTAACATTTTGCCAAAGGAAGCCTTCTCTGTGCTTTGGTTGATTTGCCCAGGAGGTTTAAGTGCAGCTATTTTGATAGAGCTGGACTGTGAACTGGGATCAACACATATTTTCATGAAATCTGTCAAATGTCATTTTAAAAGTCATTGAATGTGCTTGACAACAAAGTAGGCAGAATTACAGAGCAGAATGCCTTTTGTGAATGCTATTGTAAATGTGTCACAGCTCATTCTGGCTTTTGCATGTGGGCTTATCTTCAAATAGCATCCTGCTGTTATGATTAGTGATTGCTATCATGAATAAAATCTTTTTGGTTTCAGCAACAAAATAAACCACTTTATATATAGAACCCACTGCTGAATAGGACCTTAAATATTTATTTTCCCATTCATCTTGCCAAATAATCTTCAAGGTGAAGCCTTTCTTCTAATGAAACAATGTCACCAGTAAAACCAGGTCTTGAGGCAGTCATGGTTTTAGAAAGGGCAGTCAGTAGCAGAAAGCAATCTATTAATGTTACTTGTCTACATGAAACATCCTTGGAATCCTGTGAGCTTGGAACCAGGCAATTGTATTTTACTGGGATGGGCTTTGTGGTGATCCCAGTATCCACCAGCATCACCCCCTGTTCCAGGTAACTGGTAACCCCATAGGAAGTGCCTTGACTCCATGTGTCACCTGCTGTGTTTCCACAGAACTTTCAGTCTTGCTGCTTTTAAAGTTATTGGTGTCAACCTTGAGATTTTTGACTTGGTAGAGCACTCGCAAAAATGTTTCTTCGTATGATTTTTGCAACCCATTAGATGGTACAAGCTCTTATATTATTATATATTACATGCTATATAGCAGGGATTTGGATTAGATGACCTTTAAAAGTCCTTTCCAACCCAAACTCTTCTCTGGTTGTATGATTCTATAAAACATGAGTATCTAGTTGTATAGTGAGGCATACTGCCTCCA
>VWYE01009909.1:153620-177653 GCA_013398995.1 Alaudala cheleensis | reverse complement strand
TTTTTTTCCTTTCTTTCTTTCTTCTGCAGTTGCAAACATAATGAGAAAATGGAGCATTTTTTCCCCCAGGTAAACTTAGGAGAAATTAAATCTATTCATGATTGAATGTCTAACTGACTGCACCCACAACACCTGGAAGCAGAGGCTCTGCGCATCATTCTGAGTGTGGTCAGCTTACCGTCCGCTCAGACTTGCTTGCCAAGTACTGGTACAAAACATAGAGAGAAAGAAGCTGTGTTGATAGTTCATCAAAACTTTCTTGGAGCATGATCTCTGTTACTATTGACATAGCATCTATGGAGGAAAACAATACTTAATCAGCACAGCTTCCAATACACATCTTCCTTTTGCACCCACTCATGTTCACTGATGCTTTCTTGCTCTAGTACGCTTTGAAATAATTTAAGAGAAAGTTAAACATTTCTTTCAACTAGAATACACCTGTAGTATTAGTCTTATTCTTTGGGGTTCCTCAAACACACTGCAAGAAGGAAGAATAGTATGAAACTACAGCCAAGGAGCTCTTAAAATAATCTTAGCTCTACACACTTCAGTTGGGTCTTCATTCCTCAGCTCTTCAATGATTAAAAAAATTTTAATTATTTCTTTGTGCTTGTATTTTGATTACAAACAAAAGAACAAACTTTATTAGCCTTAGGGTGACAGGAGAATACAAAAGAGCAGAAATGGTGTCACAGATCACACACAGTGTTCTCTCCATTTGGCAACCAATGCTCTAGAGGACTTCTACACAGAGTTCCAGTGACACTCCCTGTCAGGAAGGACAGTTTGTAAAAAGGCCTTCAGTTTCACACAGAAAAGAAACTCAAAGATGTAATTCAAAGATGGAGGGGGTGTGCCTCAAAAAACCCACATATATTAATTTGTTGTTTAGCAAAATCTTTCAGTTCCTTTCAGTTAACTGCTTTATAAGAGCTTTATGCAAAGGAAAGCCTACTGCAAGTTTACAGTACTAAAAAACCTGAAGTGAAATTAAAATCAGTCATCAAAATTAGTATCTGTCATCCAACATGACAGAATTACTCATCCAAACACTTAAGCAGTCAATAATGAAAGGTAGCCCCAGTATGGCAATCCAGCATAGCTGGCTTGCTCCAGTGACAGGCAGAAAACCTACACAAATAGTTTAGATACACAGCTCTCTGAAAAGCTAAATGTGTAGGAGATGAACACCAACATGCATTTTGATTCTGGTAACACTCCAATTGTCTAATAACTAGTAAGTCCTATCATATCATGAGCACATACCTCAGACATGTTACTAAAGAAGATGGTTTACACTTGCAATAGGATTAGAAACAGTAGAAACTATGAATCACACAAGTTTCAAACTATAAAATTAATAAAATTCCAACAAAAATGAGATAAAAGCATGCAAAACAGTACTTCAGGGGAAGGTGAATGTGTTTAATGATGAATTCAGAAAAAATATGGCTACAAGTTTGTAGTTCAAAGAAAAGCTCTGTTAATATAAGAGCATAGAACTAAAGATGCAGTATTGGTATGTATTTCCTTACCTTCATATTTCTTCTGCTTTATAAAGCAATCCAACAAAATATTGAATGTAAAATTATCTGGAAAAATTCCATATTGCACCTGAAGAAGGAAAGAAAGTTTGGTGTGCAAATGTGCTGTTCAAATCTTCCCAAGCACAATGCTGCAGATTCCAGAAACAGCAGAACCACTGATACCACATACTGATGCAATGTACAGTCAAGCAACACAAGAGATTTGCATGGCTCCTGTGATGTAGGTCCTCCAATTTCTGATGCACTGGGCTTGTTTCAGCATTTTATATGAGCCTTTTGGACCAGGAATGGCACTGCCTACCATGTTATTATGCCTCCCCTGCCTTTAACATGTTTCAGACACCAACTCTATTTAAAAACAAAAATATTTCTGAGGAAAGAGAGGATTTTAAAGCTGTAAACAGGCTATTGCTAAAATTCAAGTGCAACAGTAATTTGTATTTTGACAAAGAAATCTGAACTTAAAACCACAGTTTACAAGACCTGCAAGGCTGCAATAGGAATTCCTGCCAAGCCACACTTGAATCAAAAAGCTGATCAAATTTATTCGTGTCTCCTCCTGGGTAAAACTTACCTTGTTTTGTATTGTGTACAAGGCTTTATCTTGAGCACCATATTTTAAGCACTGTCTGATCCAGCTGTGAATGGTCCAGTCTCTCAAGTACCAAGAATTTGGGCTATGCCGAAACCTAAAGATGAAAAAAGTTCTGGTGACAATATGACTCTGCTATCACAGAAACAAATTCTGTAACCAACCAACTATGAGTTTCAAAACCTTACCATTCATGAACTCAGATATAAATTTCTCCATGTTTGACTGTGCAGTCAATCACTACTTTCTAAACAGCTCAAGTAAGAGAAACAAAACTTTGACATATTAATAATACTTAAATTTCTCACTTTTCAGAAAGCCTACTGCTTTTTTCCTGAAAAAGATAATACCAGAAAATAACAGTCTGGTATATTTAGGAAGGCCAACTGAGACTGGTATAAATACTGTAGTGTATTTTGACCTTGTCCTTGTGATTGTGTAAGATTCTATTGTTTAACGTTTTGATGTTTAATATTGCTGGTCTTGTCAAAGAGCTACAACTGATGACATCAGCAAATATCAGAATGACATCAAAATATAACTGCATCTGAAACTTTGGAGCTTGTGTAACCTGCTGTCTCTCACTCTCTCTAAATCATGCCTCACTTCACCAGTTAAGAATTCATTATGCCGCAGCACAGGTCATCCCTGGGCTGCTGCATGCTCCATTTGCCTTAGAAATGCTTCATCAGTGAGGCATACCTCATGCACAGGGAAATTCTGCTGGAAAGCTTTCCCCTGCCCCTCTGTGCTAGTTTAATCTATTCTGAGACACCTCATTCCATGACTTCACCAGTTTTCCAAGGCAACCCACTCCAGTGCTCAACCAATTTGTAAAATTAAATAGTTTTAATTTCATTTCATCCTTATTCAGACATATGCACTTCATATTTGAAGAAATGGTGACAAAAAGCACATGGAACTTCAGCTTTGGCAAACATTCAAACATCCGTTAAAAGTTCAGTGGTAGGAACTGCTGCCTTGGTCCTGAGCTGAATTTCACACCCCCAAGCGAAGAGATGCATGCAGTCTTTCTCAATTCAAATGAAAACTGATCTCAGTCCCCAGCACAGAAGTAACTGCCACTTTCTGTAAAAAACACCAATGACTGAGCTGGGCTCATGTGCAGATGCTTGCAGCCCCAAGCCAAGCTGCAGCACCATTTAGAGGCAAGGCTGACTCTTCCATCTGAGTGAGCATGTTTTCCAGAACGTTTATCGGATTAATGTGGCCACCAACCCTCTTTCCCCCTCAGTAAATCTCTCATCTATGACTGAGGGCTACACAGATGACCAAGCCAGGCAAAGTACTGCAGCCTAGAGAGCCTTTGGAATGAAGAAGACAGCCATACCAGAAGTGGAGCTAAACAACTACAGAGTCTAAATATACATTTTTCTAAGTGGCATATGAAATCTTCCCATTAAATTAGAATAGAAAAATAAAAGCATGCTTTGAATATTAAATTACAAACATCCATTCTAGCTGCTGTAATTGCTTTCCATTTTCTTCTCTCTGGAGTTCAAATAGTGAGACGAGCAGCAAGACTGTGTATTTGCCTTCATTAAAGTCCTGCGTCATGGACAAATGCTTTCAGGAAGTTCAATTACAGGAATTTGGATTTAATCATATTTTGATGAAAAAATTATCTAATTGCTAGACTCTTTCACCAGCCATTTAAGAAGGGTCAAGCTGGAACAACAGCACCCAACAATAATGCTGCCAACATCTTTTAAAGTTTCTTTAAATGGTTAATATTGTTTCCCAAGGGGAAAAGAATAGATCTGTCTTTCAAAAGTGAGACACTGATACTTGCAGTATCCCAAAGACTTAGGCTTTCTATGGATACAATCTTTGCAAATGAAAAGCAAGTATTAAAAAAACAACAATAAAAAAAAACCCCAACCAGCTGTTTTTATTAATTTGAATATTCAACTTTTTTCACAGCTCTTTTTATTCTCTAGAGTACACCAATACAGCCTAGAAACAGAATGAAGCTTATCCTCAATCAATACTCATTGCTGGCATCAATATGCACAAAATCCAGAGGCATGTATAAAAACTTGTAAAAATCCTGCACATCAGCTTTTATAGGGGTGGGACTGAGTTTTGCACGTGTGCATGTGTGTGTCTGTCTGACAACCACAGCATCTTTCAGATAAAATTACTGTATGTATGTTAATATTAAGATTGATATGCTGATTTGTATGCTCAGATCAGGTCTTGCCTGTCCTAGGTGCTATGCAAATGAAAAGAAAACAGCTTCTCAATGAACTAATTTTCTAGTTAATTCTAACAATGAGGATGAAGAGAGGGGACTAGTGCATGAATGCAATATATATGCATGTACAAGATCCCTCAACACTAGACACTTCAATGATGTGGTAGGAGAATTGGAAGTGAAAGGGAAACAACTACACTGCAATCTTTAATTGTTTCCGATCCATATAATGCTGGGATTTTTTTACAGTTAAGCTAGACAGATCAACCAAATGTGCAGGCACCTGTATTTGAAGTGGAAAAAGACGAGGTTGCTCATCATTTTGACAAGCATTAACATCCTCCTCCTTCTCTTTGTCCACCAAACAGGATATAATTAAGCAAGGCAATATGTTCAGGGACAGATGAAAAGACAGAAGGAAGTTAAAACTACAGAAAAAAAATTATTCAGAATGAATTAAATAAAGGAAGCCTCTAGCAACTGCTGTGTGTTTAATGGAAAGACCAGAAGGTTATCTTGCAGATGCCTGGTGCTGGAACTCATTTTTCTGAGAACTAATAAAAACCCGAGAAGCCAAAGATTCTTATAATGTGTTCAGAAAAGACAAGAAGCAACTGTAACAGTATTAGAGAAGCTCTCTGTTGGTACACTTTAATCTTAATGGCTAAAGAATCAGTAAGGTCATCCTTCCAGTCACTGAACTGAGAACATCTGCCTCCACAGGGAATAAAAACAGAAATATCTGTAATACAGGGAGATCCTGAAATATCAAGGTCATAGTGAATCTAACAGCACACAATGCAATACTCAACAATTAATTTTATTTTTAGAAGTTGTTCAAATTATGCAGTCCAGAAACTTGATTTTCACTAACAGTTGCTCTGCACTTGCAAAATGATTGTAACTTGGAAGAGATACAAGGAGTGTACAGCCTCAGTACAAGGCAACCAGAACATTTTTAGCCAAGCAAAGTACACTCTCACTCTCTTGCTCAAAAATAGGCCAGCACTTTGGGTTACATTGTCAGTTTACTAAGTTACTGCATAAAGCCCTACTGCTCATTATTTTCAACAGTGCTGGGGTACTCATGCTGTGTGAAAGAAACCAAACAATAAAAAAGTTTAACAGATGCTGAGAGTGCTTCATGGGGAGCTGTACTACTACAGCAAGCATGACTTACTTATATTGGTGCCTTCACACTGCAGAGAAGCTGAATTCCTGCCCTTCTCATTGACTTCAGTCTTGCAATTTTGTTTGTGCCATCAAGTGGTGATGCATCCTAGCTGCTTTCACACACCCTATCTTATCAAGGGGAGTAATGCAGCAAACCTGAGAGCAAACAGAACCGCCCCTTGCTAGTCTGCATTTTTTTCCCTAGGTTGACCGAGGGGACTTCACTGCTTTGGGGACAGTCACAAATGATTAAGATGGTGAAGGAAAATTTGTTACATTACAGAAGAGACAGTTCTGCAGAAGTAACATACCATGAGGAAGAGCTCTGCTCTGCTCTTCCTGGTAGTACAGACAGGAAGTCAGCTCAGCACATTAGTTCCCATTCTTTGTTGATCCTTAATTCCATTTTGTACTCTGTGGCTTAAGGGCCAGTCCAGTTCCTGGAAGATACCTTTATGCTACTTTTTCTCTTCCCCATTCTCCCCTGATCTGTGAAACAGAAAGAAGGGACCCTTCCTTTCTCCACCTTTACCTGACCTAATGAGAAAGCATCTTGTAATGATCCACACATCCTACACTTTCTAGCTCTCTTACTTCTTTTAGAACTAGAGAGAAACATGGGTCTGCATGTCCATATACTTTCAACAGGCAGAGAGAGAGTGCCAGATTTTTTTTCTCATCCACTTAAAAGTCCCAATGCAAAATGTAAAGAAACTTAAAGTGAATAAATATAGTAGGAAATATATCTGCAAACCAGGAAGGAGCTATCCCAATGGAATAAATCCAAAGCAAGTCCACATTTTACATGAGTCATACAGGGCTGAGAAGCATCTTAGCAATGCCACGGTTTTTTCTTCCCAGGCACATTTTTTTCAGCTACAATGCATAATGATCAAATGGATTCCAGGCAGGTTCAGCTTGGAAACAGGAAGGCTGTCACCCAAAACTCTCCCTTTGTTTGTCATTTCAAGCCACAAGCCTTGGGGAAAATAATCTACATTTTAAATGGACCCAGAGGTATTGCTCATACGTCAGTGTCAAAGAAAACAATCCTAGAAAAGCAATCATTATTGACAGAAATTTCCTTTTAAACATGGACAGAACTTTATTTTTCCATCTCTTCTTTGCCTGTCATTTTAACCTTCATTTTTTTTTCCAAGAAGTACAAATCCCTTAAAAATTTCATGTGTAAACATACCAGTCCTATAGGAAGTATCTCACACATTAACTGCCTACACTCAAACACAGAGGAAACACATCACTTCTGTGTTGAAATAAAAAAATAAAGTAGTATGTGTACTATAAGAAATCAATTATCAAAAGCAGTAATAGGTCAGGTTAAAAAATTAGACGTGACAACTGTAACAGAGCATAGTCTAGTGCTGAGGCAGAATCTTACACAAGCAGAAAATTGGTTTGCAGACTCCCTGAAAAAAACCCCACGTTTAGACCCTATTCTATTTAAATTTTTATTGACTTTCCCCGTCTTTTATTTTGAACTAATTGAACTTGATTGCTTTGATGCTAAAATTAATTCTTCTACATTAGTTCCCTCCACCTCCACATGAATTCCTATTTCATGCACAACATTTTTTGTTCAAGATTTGCACAAAGCTCTTACACCATTGATGCATGTCTGATGATGGCCCCAAAACACACCTAAATAATCAGATATGGGGAAACCACAGTACAGAACCACAGCCAAATATCAAGGCTGAGCGGGAGACTTCAGGGATATTTTTAGTATCATGTCTTGTTTCATATTATACCACATTCAGCTTTTATTTCCGTTCACTTCAATGCTACAAGTTCACCTTTTTCTTAACCCTTAGGCTCAGTAATAAGACTAGATTTGGAAAAGGAGATATTTTGGCTAGAAGTTACTATACAGTTATTTTAGGAAGACTCAGGGTACCACCTGGGTAACCTCCCTCTTCCAACAAGAAGGGAGAAAATGAACTGTTCAGTAGTTTCAGGGTAGCTTTTGCATTGCTCAAAACTACATTCATGCACAGAAAGCTCAGCTTCACAAAGTCTCTTTCTAACAATAATTATCACATAGCATTCACCATATAGCAGCTAGAATGTACTTTATTCTTTACTGATGTAGCTATTTTGACAGTTTTTTAGCTGAGTAACAAACGACAAGCTGAATTTCTGATACAACAAACATTTCTGCCCATTGTTGTCAGCCTTTTATCACTAAATGCTGTTCCTCATTCTGATGAATTTAAGGTACCTTTGAGAGTAAAACACAGCCTTATTATATTAAAAGAAAAAGCAATATGATCAAGAGTTGCAAAATCCTAGATAAACTGTATAAATTTCAAAATAATGTATGAATGGACAAGCACTTTACCACAGTATGAAAGAAATACTTTGCTTATACATAAATAGATAGATGGAAGAACCATAACAAAAGAAAAAGTATTACAACAAGTAAGGAGCCTATGGCAAAGTTTGAAGCAATTTATTGGTATTCTTGGTGTTGCAATATTTTAAACAACTACTGGTATTCCTGAAAAGTATCTTAATTATTTATCAATGCTTCCATCCAGAGGCAGTCAACATAACAGAACAGCAATAGAGCTGGTCTTCCAACCTTCTGCCACCAGGTTACACCAAGCAGCCTTGACACCTCGAGAAATATTTGCAAGGCACAAAGCAGCAATCCTTCAGACAACCTGATTACTATCCCACAGTCTCACCTTAAATGCCTCAAATCTTTATTCTAATTGGTTCAGACAGAAAAGGCAAAGCCAAGGCTCAAACAACATAAATTTGGTACACTCTTTGTCCCTGGGAAAACTCTTCAAGCCTGCTAAATGTGTTTCCTAAAAAGCCCTAGTCATGTAGATTCAAAGTACTTCAGAATTATGCATTCCCTGGCAGAACTGCAATGCAAGTTCATGTCTAAGAACATGAACTAGTCTGTGTCAGTTTGGCTGAACATGCTCTGTATGCCCAGCCTAAAATAGGATGACATCAGTCACAGGCCTTATCTAGCTAGAAGCTACAGACCTTAGCATTTAAAAATCCAGTATCAACATGATTCCTTTTTCTAGGTTAAAGGGAAGGTCACCAGCTAGCTCACTAGAAATAGGCATTTGGGGATCCTCAGCATGACTTGTAGGTGAAAGAACACTGCTACCAAGAAAAGGTGATCATGCCTGCTTTAGTTTCATGAAGAAAGTAAATTTATCACATTCAGTTTCATTTCAAATACAAACTATGAATAAAGTAACCCCCCTTTTTGACTTAACAAAATAATGAGGTGAACTGCAATGAAGGAAACCAAATAAACAGGTTTTTGAATACAGTACTTGTAATCTTCTCCTCTTCCTAGGTCAAGTTACCCACCATCCTTCATCCATCCTACTCCTTTTAGAATTAGGAAAAATCCAGTTTTCTTCTCATATACATGAAGAATCTATACTATTTTCACCATAAAGATGAAATTCACTCAAAGAGCAACAATTAAGAAGAAAAGGTTCTGTCATAATAATAACAATAATAAAAAGCCCAACATCTCCTCAAACTATTGACTGTAAATGACAAAGCTCTCTGACACAAATACTTCTGGACTTACAATTGAAACGATTGGTTTTGAATATAAATGTCACTAACACTGTATAGAAAGTACCAAAGGCTGAGAAAATACACAGGGAATTATGAAGTGAGCTGTTGCTATAGTGATTCTGATAAGATTCTTTCAAATCTCTCTTCTTGTCCCCATGCAACCATAATAAAGTCTAATTTAAACCCAACTCTTCCACTAATTATTTCTTTTTCCGGTATCCTGGCATACAAAACAGACAAATTAAGAACCATACAAGAGACTACATTTTTTTCTTCAGGGAACTTTTTTTATTCTCAGCAATTTCCAAGTGTATCAGGATAAAACTTGCTGTTTCAAAGCTCAACAAAGGGTCAGTTCTGCTGGATTCTTATACTTGGATCTCTGAAAACTGATTAACACAAGGCTGTAAAAAAAGGTATGCATGAGTAAAGCCTTGACTTGACTGTTACCATTTTACTAACCCAGCTATTACTGTCATTACTTCAACAAATTAAACCTGTCTGAAAGCTAGTACACAAGTTAACAACTAGTACACAAGTTAACAACTTCGTTACAAAAATGAAAAATAAATGTTTTCAGAAGGTTGCTTGCAATTTCTATTTACTGTTACCAGCTTTGTGCCCCTTTCACTTTGCCAAGTGACTGCCCACTGCTGACAGAAAGTCAGTTTCCAGCAGAAAGGCAGCTTTCACTAGTTGTATTTCAAAAGTAAGTTTAAAATCTTTTGTGTACCGAATAGTACTTATGTCATGGATTTTCTTAAAACACAGATAACTTTATGTAATTTGAGGGACTAAATTGCTTTCAAGCTCAGTAGGCTTAATTTTTAAAAAATAAATTACTACAGATATTTTAGAAAACCTCCACCTCTTAGCTACCAACTATTGCAGGGATGCGAAGCTTACTTTCCAGTAACCATTAACCAAGCTGGACAAAGATGTAGGACCAAGGGTTTTCCATGCAGACAAAACAGTGACTGTAAATTCTGTGATAGTTCAGTGTCAGAGGGAAGTGTATCATACTTAAGGTGCTTCTGCCTTTTAGCACTAAGCCTAAACTATGACAGTATATACCTCTTTCATGCCATATTAAATAGGCATACTTCATGCATATGCATAAAAACTGCTGTCAAGAAAAGCAAATAATGACTTCTTGATTTTATGGCAGGAAAAAAATCTCAGCCTTTAACTAGACATTGCTATTATTGTATTTGCAAATAGCAACTTTTAAAAAATGCCTAATATTCAGTGTAAATTTAACCTGGGGCAAAATTAATGTAATTTTGTTAGAGACCTAATTCATTCAGAGCTGCAACCTACATTGTAACTATGTTGCATTTTCCATTTATTTGACTCAAATTCTTTATGGTTCACAAAACAGCTCCCAGAAATACATCACACATTAGCTTCAAACTACTGTAACATTACACCGACTGACATAACCCTTGCCACCTTTCAGTTTGATCACAGTTGAACTTGCACAGATCATAAATGATGTATTTCTGTCTTGAGTATGTCAAAGGCTGCAATACACAAGTGTACAAGCCACACTGTTTATTCTGCAGGGTTACTCAGTTTCATACCACATGCAATCAGAGCAAAAAAGAGGTGCTGGGAAGACAGTGCTTCAGGAATACAATCACTGAATGGATCTCAGGAACCAACTTAAGCAGGGGAAGAGTCAAACCTTGCATTTGCTGCCAAATACTTCACAAACTAGATTTTCACAGTTCAGGTTTCACCTTTTCAGATTTGCTGCCACAGGCACACAGTTCAAGTTAGTGTAATTTTGACCTAATACCTGCGTTCTTTATATTTTTCACTGCTACAGTCTGATGTCCTTGTGTATTGCTCTCCTTCTGCACCCCATGAGTGAAAGGGAAGCAGACAAGAAGGCTTTCATATTAAATGTAAACACCTAAAAAGGGGACAAAACCCCTGATACCTGCAGTTTCAGCCACAGCCACTATCAAAAAGACAACCATTTCCACAAGGTCAACCACTGGTGAATAGGCAGATCTTAACTACCAGGCAGTTCATCATTATGCTCTTTACTTTTCATGTCATACCTCAATGAGGAACGTTTACTGGTATTTATTTTTTCTTCCAACCATGCATTTTTCTAATAAAAATACTTTAAGCAATGAGTAACAAGAAATGCTCGTGTCCTTTACACATTTTAAGCTGTTCTCTGATCACAGTACCCAACCACAGTACTTCAGAGGCACTTAGCTAGCATACCTCTTAGTACATCTAACTTCTGCGAGACTGAAATGTCCTTTGCCTCACTGCATGTTAATCCCAAGGAACAGCAAGTAATCAAGGATAAACATGGCAAACTGGACTCAAGTATTTTGTATGGCAGTTTGAAATTTGTGGGCTCTTACCAGCTATATGACTGCTTTATTCTTTTCAGAAAAAGACTGCGCAGTCAGATCTGTTATTTAAAGAGAGACAGCAGGTATCTCTCTTTAAGTACTGCATGTACTGTAGGACAAATGGTCCCTTGCGTAGGTAGCTGCAAGCTGCACAGTAAAATGAGGTCATGCTACCCAGAACAGGCAGAGGATTTCATAATGCAAAAAGTTATTTTGTTGTTTCTCCCCTTTTGAGACAGGAACACATCCAAGATTGCTAGTTATAAATAAAGTGGTCACAGCACCAAGCCTGCTAGAGTCCAGTAAGCATTTGGACAATGCTCTCAGGCACATGGTATGATTCTTGGGGTGTCCTGTGCACAGCCAGGAGCTGGGCTCAGTAAGCCTAACTGGTCCATTCAAATTCAGCGTATTCTGTGATAACTTACTAATACTTTTGGTTCTGCTGATGACTGGCCCACAATGCAAGGCCATGATAACTTGCTACTTTGCCCTTTTACAGTGGCCTACTCAGACCTGGTATTCAGGCTCCAAACTGACATTTACAGCAACAGTTCCCCAAGACATGGTATAAAGCCCTTACACTCATCATGTTACCCACTGCACAGGAGAACAGAGGAGACAGAAGAGCAGGAGAAACACTACAACTACGTCCATTTGTGTACTGCATGCCTTTCAGTCTGGCTTTATTTCTCCAATGCATCAAGACTTTCAAAACAACACAACAGTATCTTACATAAGATGATCCTGCTGCTTTATGACTTAATCTGGGCAAGGAATACCACAAAAAGAAGTCATCATTGCAGAACAGTAACTTCAATGAAGACAAAAAAAAATAAATCCTTTTGCTGGTAAAGTGGACTGTACCACTCCTGCTGCACAAGCTCTGCTGTCATGCTCTCACAGTAGCTGCTACACCTCGTCCACCCCCGGTCAGACACACGAGCAGCCAGTCTGGTTTGTCAACTTTGGCACGGGCAGTGTAGACAAGGGGGAGGGAGATCGTACCCATTTTACATGCATCTGTCTGCTGCCAGAGGCCATCTATTTAGTCCAGCTTTGCTCACTCCCTAGTGGAACTCTGAAGAAAGGAGTATTTCCCCCCCTTTTAAAATTAAAACAGTCATTACAGAGGAGAGAGCAGAAAACATCAACATAAAGAAGATCACCAAAAAGTTGACTTTGGAGATTAAAGACAGCCTTATATCCACACCAATTCTTGAAAAACAGATTATTACTCATAAAGGTGAAAATTTGCTTGCAAATCCAGATGTCAAAATTTGTGTGCTATCAGTCTGACAAGTTCTAGACTGAAGGGAGTGGGGCGAGGGGGGGAATAACCCAAATTCCTGATTTTCAGCATGAGAAAGGAATTATTATTGGGTCTACATTTACAGCTAAGCAAACAGGTGTTTCTATCAGCTGCTCTCTTTGTATATCCCTTTCCAATTTTAAAAATGATTACAAGAAAGCATTCTTTGTTGCTGCTTAAATGCTCCCTAAACTAGATCCTGGGCCTAATCCTCACCTGGTCCAAAGAGAAAACACACAGTTCCTTCCAAGCTACCAGGAACCTGCCTCAGTCAGCTGAAGACCTGACACACCACACATGCACACGGTCATTAATTAGGTGAAAGCTGAGACGCAAGGACAACCCCAGCACCTTTCAAGGATGTGCAGTCCAGCATCCCACAGAGATGCATCAGTGGTGAAGATGGAAACCAACAGCTGAAAGCAGCCACAGTGTTATTTCTGAGACAACCAACTCCATCTCTAATTGAATCCCTCAGGCTTTCAAACTGATGCACCAAAGAGGAGACAGAGAGGCAGCTGAAAAGCCTGGGGACATTATCCTTTAGGGACAGGGGCATATCAGGACTTTAGGAAACAGGTAAGGGCATAAAATCAGCTGACAAGAGAGGCTCAGACTTCTACCAAGCTTTTTCCAAACCCATACTGTTCTGCCACCCCACAATACCCTCCACAAAACACACAAAAGAAAGGTAAGGAAGGAACTATACAGGGATTAGTCAACCTAATTAGGAACCAAGGATTTACTAAGTAAATCTCAGAAACAGAAAAAAGTAACAGGAACTACAGCAGAAGGAACAGGTAGCTCAGCAGAGTGCTTGGTACAGAGAAGCACAGAAAATGCAACTGCACTTATTCTAGCAGACAATATAAATATCTTTTCTGGAGCATGCAGCTTTAAAATTAGTTCACTATTAAAGCAGCCTTTAAACAACAAAACCCCCCCCCCAACCAGCCAAGCAAACAGCCGACCAAGCAACCAATATAACAACCAACCAACAAAAAACTAAGCACCCTGAATGACTTTGGTGGGTTTTTTTTGCTAATAAGCATCTTATATTCAGAAACTTGCACCTTAACTTCACTTTTCTGCTAACCAGTAAGAGTAATAACTATGACCTTTGCTGATCTACTGATTCAATACTCCTCTATTCAATTACAGCAAAGCACTGTTTTGTGGGTCTGTCGGCAATCAAGCTTCTGGCCTTAGGAAGAGCACTATTTCACAGGCACAAATGTGTATGCAGAAGTAGGTACATATACAAGCTGAATAAATGCACCTGCTTATTTTCATTTCTGTTCTGCACTCCCAACCTTTTGGACATTTCTGAAGATGGAATTATTTAGAAAGAAACGGGGACATTGGAATAGAGTTACGTAATTGACTTTTCAAATTTATTCATTACTGGGGCCAAAAAGAAATCCACACTCTTTTGGAAATAGTAATGTAATTTTCTAAATCTTGATAGCTGAATGTTGACATAACATTTGCAGTCCTACAAAAACATAAACATGAATTTTTTTTAAATAAAAAGGCAGCTACTTGGGAATTAAAATGCCCAGTTCATCTACAAGCAAAAGAAAGATGCATGCTAATGTCAACCTACCTCCTCCCCATCATAATAATTTTCATTTGGTTATAAAAACATTTTGTATAAAATGAAGAATAACAGAACAAACTAAGATTAGATCTGTAACTGTGGTGAATTAGTCCATCTCTTAACACAGTTATCTTAAATGTTCTTTCCATTTCCAAAGGCTTTCACCTTCTGGAACTTGTATCACACCTGCTACCTGTTATTACATACTGTGCAGCACTGTGCATCAAAACCACAGATAGTCTGAGCACAACAGATTGTACTGGATCCACTTTGCTGCATCATATTACTAAGCTGAACATCTTCTCTGTTACCAACAAAGCACAGACCACTTTTATTGACTACGAAGTCCAGTTAGATGGTGTAGTCCCTTTTTTATTTGCTTTAGGATTAGAACATAGTCATCTTAAAAGCCTGTGAAATAAACCAAGAATTTATGTAACAATGGTTTAAAAATAAGATCATATGGACTTTTCATTACATATAGTAAATACTAAATGAAATACTGCATAAGCCTTCTATTTCATACATTGGCTGGAGTGTGACAGGAAAAAAATATCTTAACGCCTTTGTCCTTCTCTCCATTAGTCAACCCTACAAACTAGCACATGACTTCCCATCATTGAACTATATTGGCAGTTTTCTTAAAAAGTGAGGTGAAGAATAGGAATTCTCAGGCAGCAGATTATTAGAGATGCTTTGGTCCCAGGCCTGCTTCCATGAGACCTGCAAGAACATATACTATTACCATGGCAGAAAACCAAAAATGTCATGAAACTGCTTACACAAGTCTTACTAGCACTCACAACAGTCTCCTGAAAAATTCTTTCCTCAAACACTGTAAAGATAAAAAAAGTACAGAAAACCAGACAGACATCCCTTTCCATGTTAAACCACCATGGGATATGCACTGGAGTGTTTCAACACATTTCAAATCTTTAGTGGATGTCCAGTCCTTCTTTAGTTACAAGTCAGAGAAAACGATTATAAGAAAAATTACAAAGTAAATCCTACTAAGTGGGTCAACTTTACAACTTTAACCCAAGATGCATTTTCAACACAACAGCTGTGGCAAGCTATGCAACTCCTATTTCCCAGACTGAGGACATTTGAAAGCCAACACTGCATATCTTCACTCTCCAGCTCCTAACTTTATTTTTTCCATGACAGAATTAACACAATACAGGCTCTAAATACTAATCCTGTTCTTAAAAATCAGTTTTCAATAAAATTACTGTTCTCATCAGAAGCTTACCCACAGCTGCTGGCAGAGTCCATTTAAGCCAGGAACACCCTGATTCACCCCTTGGAAAACCACCTTTAATGGCAACAAAATAACATCTCAACTTACCTCAAAAACTACCTTTCTTTTACTACTGATTATAGTAAAAGAATCATGATCACTGACTTTCCTAAGATATTTTCTGCCTGGTCTGGAAGCCTTTTGACTTAGCACTTGACCATCTGTTTATGACATTTAAATGTTCAGCATTTTGAGTATCCTGACTGCATTAGCACAAAAACCTGAATTTCCGAAAGTATAGGAAAAATGCTCTCTCATTTTTAGCCTATTTTATTATTTCATACATGCTGTGTAAGAATAGATGAAGATTAAATGGCATAATATTTTCATTTGAATGGCTACCCCACAATTCAGTGCTACTTGGCACGACAATTCTGTAAATTAAAGCTAACCAAAAAAATCAACAGAGTTCCTATTTGAAAAAAATAAAGCAGCTCACATGTCCTACAAATAAAAATTTGTATTAAATGTATCTGTTTCCCCAAGAAACACACATTGTACACCTAGCTTTACAAGGAACATAACACAAAGTAGAGAAGGTTATTAGTTAAGCAACTGAAAAACAGAATTTTTAATAACTATTGCCCCTTCTACAGCTGCAGACATAATATACTCCTTACTCTTCTACGCTACGTTTAGTTTAGCTCAAAAATTATTATTACGTGACTCAAAATAGCAGGAATGCATGCTTTCCACATCTTAATTAAAACAGGAATAAAAACTAGCACCTACAAATACAAAAATCCTGACATACTGAGTATCTTGTTTCACCAAATAAAAAAAAAAGATTTCTTAAATTGCTACATTCTAAATAGAAAACATGTTCTAAATGCTTTCCATGTTGTATTTAATATAATTAATGTTTACATACTCATTAAAATGCACACATTTGCAGAAAAGTAATACTTTCACTTAAGGTTTCTTCTCAAAGGCAGCTGTCCATATCAGGAAAAACTGCATTCTGGTAAACATTTATCTTTTATTTTAGAAGAAAATCAAATATATTTTACAAAAACTGTAAAGAATTACCCGTAAACCATGGAAGTATCTACACAAGAGTGTCTCTCTGCTTAATAAGAAAATGGTTCCAAATTGAGTGCAATCCTTCCAAAGAAATTAAATTGGTTTGAAAAAACTTATTTTCTGCTGCCAGAAAACAGCAATAAGTCTTTCTTTAGAAGATAATTTAAATTATAAACATGAAACAATATTAAAATATTTTATTTGAATTAAGATTTCTTGCTTGCTGATTTAAACTAAGACCAAGTCAACAATTCAAATAATTCTAATTCTAATCAACCTACCTCCAATAAGACACCTCTGGTCTACAACATGGCAAGACTATTCCATAACAAGTTGATAGTAACAAGCAGTTCATAGTTATTTTTTCTACTGTATTTATTTTTAACCCAAAAGGAAATACACACTTGGACCACACTGAATAATGATTTATGTTGATGGATACAATAACCACAAAGTTAACAGTTCCCAAGGAAGGGACCATAGCAGCTCTGGTAACAGCTGTAAGCAGAATAAAAATTCATGGGTTTATGCTGGTAGCTGCTATTTTCAACATCACTGAAAGAGACCATTTAACACTATTTAGGAAAGCTAAAGGACAAGAAACTCAATGAAAACATTAACTTTATATGCTTTTTTTTTTTTATTTACATGGAACTGGGGACTGCATCTGACTGCTGTTGCTGCTCAGGGGCTACAGCAGAATCAAGAAATCCTTGGAGGGGAAGCCAGATGGAGTTAATTCCCAGTATATCTTTACAATTATTAGTCATATTAGTCATTAACTAAAGCTAGCAAAGAAACAGATCTTTGCTTGTTTTAAAATCTGAAGCTAATAAAATGTTTTAGTCTGTCCTGGCCATTTGTATTCATACAAACAGCTCGCTCTCGACATTTATGGCTGCATTTAACCTCTGTCTGGACTTTCAGTATTACTAAAACATAATGCAAGATCTGCCTCTAGACAGGCTGTTTGCTGATGCAGGGGTTTACTAAACAACTTCTGGAATGCCACTGGATATAGCAAAATTGACCTTTAAGAATGGGTATGAGTCAAACTCTGAGACAAAATTGCCCTTTCTCTTTCAATACATGAGCGCAACAGTTGAGATCTGGTCACACTGGCCTTTAGACTATTTTCAGATGTGATGTTTTTAGATCCTAACTGGGCAGAAATACCAATGAATCTAGTGATTTCACATTTGCCAATTTGTTTCCCCAAAATTAGTGTAGTAGTTTAAGTATCTCCTAGAATTATTGACTTTTTTCTCCTGCTGAGAGATACTATTAGGAGAAAAGCAAAGTGGGCCCAAATCTTAAAAGGCATAAAGACAGGTTTATTAACAAAACTACAAGAAAAAAATTAAGAAGAATTAGAATGAAACCTTCAAAACACATCCCTCTCCCCCAACAGCTTCTTTTCTTTCTCACAGACAACCTATGAAGACAAAACTCAGAACTCTAGGTCAGTACCACTTATAAAATAGTCTTTCATCAGTCCATTTAGAGAGAGAAGTCTCTTTTGATCTGTTATGGTAACTGTTATGGTAGCTTTCCACAAGAAAGAACACTCTGCTTTTAACTCTCACAAAAAGAGCTGCCCGGTAATCTGGAATTGTGAAAACCCTCCCATATTTCACAGCCTTTCCCACGGCTGCACATGGGCCATGAAATTCATTGAGGTATCATTTAGAGATGAATGGTTTTAAAAGCAAAGGATTTTTCGTCTTTAGGAACAGAGGTCTTTTTCTAGGGGCAGATCCTCATCTTCATCTCCTCTCTCTCTCTCTCTCTCTCTCTGTTCAAAATTCTCCATTAGATCACAACTATTTCAATATTTACTCAGTTCATTGCAAATACCTTTGCTCAAATGTACAATCTGAATACTCCCATCACCTTTTCAGTGCGTATTTTTTTCCATTATTTAGACAGATATTCCAGTATATTACAGTCTGTTACCATGGCTCACAAAAGACTTTTAGCCCAAAATCCAAGGCATCTTCTCCATCTTCTCATCTAAGCTGCCACTTTTCCCTCAACTGACCCAAATATCTTCACAGCGTCTCTCTACATGTCTCTCACACAGAGTATGCTTTGCAAGCTTCATTTGTGCTGTGAAAAGTTAAATTCGTCCCGGGTCCCTCCCTCCTAGGCTTTGGCTCAGATGCTGGATTTCAAAGCTGAGCTGATGGGGTGGGGAGGGGGCTCAGGAATGGCGGCCAGGATCTCAGTAGCCCGGCTGATGGACACCTTCCTCCCCACCCCTCAGTGACAAGGGCACAGGCCTGGCCCAGTCCGGGCTCGGAGCTGCTTCCGGGGTCCTTGGGGGATATCTCTCTCAGCCAGCCCGGAGCCGGGGCAGGCGTGAAGGGTCAGCGGCATGTTAGTAGCTGTGGCCTCCCCTTCCCCCTGCCGGCAATTGCGGGGGCCTGGCCCGGCCCAGCCCAGGCGGCTGCACAGAGCGGGCTGGGCCATTGGTACCTGCTGGCAGGCTGCACAGCAAAAAGGGAAATACCCGAGAGTCTTTGATTTTTAGCCTGGGTAGTCCAGAGGCGTATCCATATATTTAAGTGGCAGAAAGCTTTTGAGAAAGCTTAAGGCAAGAAAGATGTTGGGTGAAAGATTCTGCTAATTACGGAAATTCTGCTAATGCTCTTTTCTTCCAAGAATTGTAATGAAAGCCCGTCCTCCAATACTGAATGAAAAATGTATCCACATTGAGTGTGGACCAAGTAATTTCTGAATCTGACTGGGTTCTTCTTTCTGTTGACTCCAGAAATATTGTAGATGAGGAGGACAGATTACCCCCAACACTGATATGGCATTCTGTTTGTAGAAGAATCCTTCTTTTCCTCCTTTTAAATACAAAGCTTTTAAAATCCAAATGCTTATCCTTCTAGCATTGGCAACACCCACACAAAAAGAATTAGGGTTGATGAAAAGCCTTCCAACTTTTGGTGCTTTTATATGCAGTACCTAGAAAATTCTTGATCAGTTTCTGCCAAGTTTAAAGGAAGCGATATATATAAAAAGGACAGATAAACTATAAAAAGCAGACAACTGAAAAGGCATGTATTACAAGAAAAGACCCTTCTGAATGCTCTTCAATGTTTTATGTTTATTGACGGTTCTCCTGCACTTCACAGCATGTTATACTGAGCACACCAAAATTTGATATGGTTATAGGACAAGGCTTGCTGAAATTTTGCTCTGGGTCCTGAAAATTAGTTACTAATGGTTTTTTTTCCAAAGATTCAGAGTGTTCAGACTGTGACAAATGACAGACAGATGAACACAACAGAGAAACAGCGAAAGATGAGAGTAAGAACATGTGCCCCTCTGTGCAGAAATGAGTGAATAATGGAGCCAGCAGCACAGTGGAGTTCCTACAGCCAGAACACCTACATGTGACAGCACTGGCTTGGATAGTGACCAGTATTTCTTCATAAAATAAAGCAGCATCCCACACTGGCAACCATAGTGGAACAGCACTAAACACTGGTATTTATGTCATTCACATGACAATAAGTAAATATTCTCATGAGGTACATCTCCCTGGTGTTTCCCTTCCTTGTGCCCCCATACCTTCTGCCCAAACGTTTTGCAAATGAATTTATTTTGGAGCACTCAATCTAGGCAGGTGTCCAAACTGGTAAAACATACCATTCTGCAAACAAAGTGTATTTTTCTCTTCAGATGCTTCCACCATTTCTCAGTATCATTCCAAAATACAACTGTTGCATAACTTGAATAGCAGGCAGCTATTTCCAACTAAGTTATTTTTACACCTTTTTTTTAACCCATACACTTCTCTGGAGGCGTTGAAAACCAAAATTTGGTTAGTTAATGAAGTCTATTTCACCTACAGCCTTAAGAGAATGAAAACATCTCAAAGGAAGAATTAAATATGTTCCAGGACTGTTAACCTCTCTTCTATTTGTGCTAGAACAGGTTAATGAGATTCATTATGTACTGTAGATTTATACACAAAGTACCCTACTAGTGAGAATGAATGCTAGACAAATATTCAGAAATACACTTTCTTTGGTCCACTGTGAAAATTTATTAAAAACAATACTTTACAATAACAACATTTTCAGACACTAAGGTGCTTGACTGGTAAGAAAGTAGAAGTGCAACTTCTGCACCCACAGAACAGACATGCAAATATAGAGAGTGCAGGTGAAACTTATTTTGCATGTAATGTTGTCCTAAGCAGTGACACACAGGTATTTTTAGGAAAAAGCCTTAATCAAAAGACACAATCACAACCCCAAAATTATTTAAAGGCTGATTATTTAAAGATTTATTACCCCAGGTAACAAATCCTGAAGTCTGCAGAAACAGCTCTGTTTTCAAAAAAAATTACCCATCACAGAAAGATCTAGGCAGATTGTGCAAGAATTTGCAGAGCCCATGCACATACAAACATATTCTCCAGACACTGTCTATGCTTTTTTCTACATGGTGGGTCATGGGTTTAATGCAATTAAAAATTCTCTTGAGGAATCTCAACATTAAAAAAACTTCTCCAATTCTTTTCACACACATTGAAACATCTTTGTTGGCATAAAACCTACATACAAAATCAGCAGTTACCACATCACAAAACCTCTCTTCATTATGCAAATGTTTCAATCATATGAAAAACACCATGATGTGTGAAATAGTGACATCTCAGTGAGACAGGACAAAGTACAGCGAACTGCAGATCTTTGATCTGGCTGAAAGTGCTCTGCATTCTGATGAGAATTTTTGTTGGGATCCTAGGAGATGAAAGGATTTTTTAAAAGTCTGACAGTTAACAGAGTGGGGGGGAGGTATTCAGAAGAGAACAAAAAGAGGAGCAGTGAAAGCAGATGACATCATGCTTCAAACTGGCCTTTACCATCTTACTGACATTTTCCACAATGTAGCATAGCAGTTTCCACACTGCTATTCTTGAGAGCTCAAGATCCTCTGTGGAGACAGTATGGCTGGAAATCCACTGCTTTAAAAGGATAGGTGTAAATATAACGCATATATTTTATTTTGGGATCCTAAATGCATTATGGTAATGCTCCAGAATACTACTTTTTGAAACTATGTTCTGCCTCACATTACAGATGGAAAGTCTCCAGTCTACAAAGCTAACAATTACAAAATCTGTCACTCCCATCTCCAGGAAAACCCCACACTGCAAGCATCGAATGCCATTACTTCCCTCTGATTCTTCCCACAGGCAGTTTGCCTTAAGTACCAGGAACATCTTCCAACCTTGTAGGGGCCTTGGAAAACTACCCTCACCTTCAGGTTGCCAGAGGCTCCAAACACAGGGAGGGGAGAGGTATCAAATTCCCCTCTTTATATTCTACAAAGCAACTAAGGGGAAAACCACAGGACTCTGGGAGCATTCTGATTACTTCTGTTCAGGCAGATGCACATACTGCCAACTTACGAGGTCACATACACAACATTTGTTTGCAACGGACTTGTATACTTCGGAAGCCATAAAACATAAAAAACAGACATAAAACCAGTTTTTCTTTGATAATGCCTTTCTCCTGTTCAGAAGTTTCATCTCCTTAAATAAAAGAAAAATCGTACTTGGAACTTTCACATTAAGGCAGAAAAAAAGAGATTTCTTGTTAAAGTTTCTCTGCTGCTTAACTTTCCCTCTCTACCATCCTCATTTATGTTTCATGGTACAGCCATTTACATGGGACATTTTTCTGTGTCAAAAATCCTCACAGCTGCAAAGACGTTTTATAACATCTTTATAGAAATGACTTTCATTTCATGTCTCCAGCCTAAGTGCAAAATGTAAACATCAACTAAAGGGTCTTCCAAATACCCACATCTCCTATATCCTGAAGCCAGAACACTTATTTCCACTTGACAGCAAACATGCTGTTATAAGTAGGATTTTTACATTAATTACAGACCTCTCTACACTGTTTCACATGTCCATATTGGGAATAGTTTCATGGATCAATGCTAGAATGAAGTCTTCTTGAAAACTGATGCTAATGTCACCAAAAACCAGCATTTTGCGAAACTAAAACAAAGCACAGAGACACACAGAAGAAAAATTCCTGCCAGAGCATGTCTGACAAGCCATATGACACATTAGTATTTTTCTATTCTCTTCATATGAATGACTAAAATTCAATGACAAATGATTATATCTGATATGCACATATTGGTACTCTCACCAACCATGGTGCAATTTTATCTTAGGAAAATAGTAAATAACCATGATTGGTTTTGAACTGCAACTCTCTCTACTAGAATATGTTCTTAAGTATACAAAAACCTGTGTTTTTACCTGAGGTACTAACCACGCACATAGTAAGACTAAGAAGGATATTTATATGTTAGAGAGTCCCATAATATTCTCTTCCTCTTACTATGGACCGTTTTTTATGTTCTAACTATTTGTCACTCTTTCTGAACTTCTTTTTTCAAGAAGAAAGAACCTGTACAATATATTACAGACACCTCACTATTTGGATTTTATCTGTACCATTTTGAGACTTAGCAATTAACATGACCCCACTTTCCTCTACATGTCAGGAAAGTCAAAAGGCTCTTGGAATCACTGATCCTAGAGGGCCTCACTCCATCAGAGAGGACTTAAGGACATGAAGCATAATGTAATGCATTCAAGAATGTTACTGAAAGGTACTAAAGGGCTTGTTTTTCTGTTTTCATCTCTGCTGTTACAGGATGGAAAACTGATTTCTGACCACAGCTTCTGATATGACTAGTGAAATCTTGATCAAAAGGAATGAAAACTCCACTAACCTCCCCTCTGTGAGAGATTCTTCTTCCAACTTTTAACTACAGGATATTGTGAGTATGAATCCATTTCTATTCACAGAATCACAGAATTTTTAGGTTGGAAGAGACCTTCAAGATCATCGAGTCCAACCCATGTTCTAACACCTCAACTAGATCATGGCACCAAGTGCCACGTCCAGTCTTTTTTTAAACACATCTAGGGATGGTGACTCTACCACCTCCCTGGGCAGATGATTCCAGTATTTTATCACTCTTTCTGTGAAAAACTTCTTCCTTAAATCGAGCCTGAATCTCCCTTGGCGCAGCTTGAGACTGTGTCCTCTTGTTCTGTCTGTTGTTGCCTGGAGAAGGAGACCAACTCCCAGCTGACCACAACCACCCTTCAGGAAGTTGAAGAGAGTGATAAGGTCACCTCTGAGTCTCTTTTTCTCCAGGCTAAACAACCCCAGCTCCCTCAGTCGTTCCTCATATGGCTTGTGTTCCCAGCCCCTCACCAGCCTCATTGCTCTCCTCTGGACACGCTCAAGC
>VWYE01009909.1:112268-153528 GCA_013398995.1 Alaudala cheleensis | reverse complement strand
AGCCAGTTCCTAACCCAGCACAGAGTACTCCTGTCCAAGCCACGGGCTGCCAGCTTATCTAGGAGTGTGCTGTGGGAGACAGTGTCAAAGGCCTTGCTGAAATCTAAATAAACAACATCCACAGCCTTCCCTGCATCCACTTGATGTTTGGATACTGTACCAATAATACCACAGAATCAGGGACATCTGAAGTCTAATGCAGTCATGTATTTAAAACTGTGCATATACTTAAACCAGCTATCCAGAAAACATCTTAACTAAAAAACACAATCATTATTATTTACAAATAACAACCTCACATTATTTGTAAGGATGCTCCCTCATGCACTCTGGCAGGATGTGTTACTTTCTTCATCACAAAACATAGTTCTCAAAATGTGTGTGCAACTGCCATAAAAGAACAAATTTACTGTGGTGATCAGCAATAATTGCTACTCCTCTTAAAGTCAATATTGAGAGGCACTGACATGAAGCAAGCAAGCACTCAACCTGACACTTCCAGAAAAGGTATCCTGTACACTTCAATCAACACAAAAATAGTTGCTGAAAACCCTAACAACCCATGCATAAAGTGAACTACACAGCTTATCTGGGAAACATACACGTACTAAGGGGATAATATATTTCATTCAGCCTTGACTTGATCATTACCACAGGATGTCCATTTTCATTCTCCTGTATTCTAAGGAAACAAGCTTCCTTGAATCCTACACTTAGACATACAAATATCACGTAGCAAATTCAGATAATGACTCAGAGAACAAAAAAAAGTATCAGAAGGAAAAACTGTGAACAAACACAGCTCCTTATAATTTCAGCATCTCTAATATAAACCACAGCTGGAGGTTGCATTAGCTGCAGTATATCTCAGATTAACATGCTTGACAGGAGAAAATGCCAGAGGTCCAGAGAAGGGCAGCCATAACCATGGAGAAGTTGGCAAGAAAGCCCTTGGTTGTGAGTTGTAAGACAAGTAGATGCACATACATTGCAAGAGAGAAATCAAAGCCATGAAGCTGGAAAGGGTCAGTCTTTAAAGGACAAAACTTCATGGTATTTACTTGTATGACTCCAAGGTCAGTTTGGGAGAAAAGATGCTTACTTGTAAAGGTAGTATTCAGCTTGATCCACTTCTTCTCGTGAAGAAATGTTGTCAACAAACTGATCAAAAAATAAGAAATAGAAGCTTTAAAAGGGAGCACTCACATGAAGCATATTAGAAGAAAATGCAATAACAAAATACATTTGTCTGACACAATTAGCTGACAGTACTGCAGTTCTTCACATCTTTGCTTGCTCCTAATTCTGGTTTCTTCTACTCACATATTTTTAAACTGAGTGAACTCCCTTCCTTAATTCTGAGAATCTTTATGCATCTTGAAAGCCATCTGAGATAGCTCAGTATCCTGTATTTATGCCGTTCCTCTAAATCTTTTGCACTTTAATAATATCCTTTATTGTAAGCATATATTCAGTATCTTAAATTTTTTGCTACAATTTTGAGTCAGTCTTGATATGCCTCATTGCTTTTTCCAAAAAACACTCTTTTCCCTATAGTTTGCCTATTCATACTATATATTCTGAAGCACAGGGACAGCAAAATGTTGTATTTCACTACACCTATAAATAATGGTAAGAAAAAAATCACTCTCATGCTGTACAACACAATTGTCTTCTCATTTATAATCCTGTCTCCTTACAGAAATCCCAGTGCTATCAATTACTTAAATACAAGCCAAGTTTTCAACCAGACTTCATCTTATGGTAACAGTGAATCCCACTTTCCTGTACATTTTACTAACGTAAGCATAAAGGTGCTGGAACACTACAGCATCTTTATAATATAATACCTTTAGTTCAGAATAAACAAACATGTTCCCAACGCCAGTACTTCTCTTTATCCTAAGCCTAACATAAAAAAAATAATTTCAGCTAACTGGTATTTGGTCTCCCATTTCTTAATTCTCTTTGCATGCTGTATACATAGAGATCTCATCTTCTGAGCATGGCAATAGCATGCTTCACCTACATTTCAGAAAGTAAGAATATGATGTTAGCTCCAGGTATTGGAAAGTGGGGCTGTTTGATGATCTGAAAATGCCTTTCTCCAGGGAGGTCAGCCCAAAGCAGGAAAAGAATAAATCTGTTTCATAAAGAGGAGAGGAACACCATTTCCCTTGTGGACACTGTCTCAGAAGCAATGGTCAAGAATGCTTGACCTGCATAAATGCTTGCTCTTGTAACTGAACAAAGCATTCTGTGACTCCTCAGTTAGTGGTGCAAATTATCCTAATTAGTGATATTACTAATTACGGATATTACTGAGATAACTCAGCTTCTCTGAAGACTGAAATGAGTATGTTTTGTTTTTTATACAAATGATATATTTATTCTCCTTCTTCATTACAGTATCTCTGCTCCTCCTCGCCTTTCCAGATTAACCCATCCAGAGGATGGAACTGGTTACTAATTCCAGAAAAATAATGGCTTTGCCTAACCCACGTCAGCATTTGTTCTGCCTCAGTCTGCTGCAATGAAAGAAAGCTATAAAAGCAAAATGTGTCCACCTCCACCTCACTCTGAAAGAAGCCTGGAACTGGAAGAGGACAGACAATGCAGTGTACAAATTCAATGCATTCTCTTAGCAGCCTGGGTTCTTATACAGTGTATGAGGAGGTTTTAAAGCTATAACAAAGACAGAAACCATAGGAAGGCAAAAAACATATATTAGGGAAATACACAACCCAGAACAGTGAGGGCAAATTTTCAAAAAAATTCTGTTTTGAAGATCCTGTGGTCTGGGTACTAATTAATGATTACAAAGTATCAATAACAGAGCTTTATTCAGCAATTAAGTAACATAACAATACATTTACGATCCTCCAACTCCTAACAGAGGCGGTATCATTGATCATCTCTCAGCTCACTTGACTACACAAGCATTCCACAGTCACTTTTACCAGTTTATGATTGGGATTTATTTCCTTACCCGGGCTACTGTCAAGGAGCTGACAGGCAGTTTTCTTTCATAGGTTCTGTCCATTAAGTGGGCTAAGTCAGCTGGAAAAAGTAGAAAAAGCATGTGTTTAATCAACTGGCACAACAGGAAAATCTGCAGAGCCATCATATAACCTAGAACAGAACCTATGTCCATGAAATCAGATTTTGGGTTCTTAAGATCCCATTTTAAAATTGTATGAAAACAGTGCTTTCAATTATTGTTGAACACTTTAATAGAAAATAATACATTATAAAGTTCTCAACATGATGATCCTAACTTACTAGGAAAAAAAACCTACTCTATAAAGTGCTGGATGAAATAAGTATAACTAATATAAGCCATCTAAAACAAAAAAGAGCAGATGTTCTTAAAATTTCCACTTGCTTTCATGCCTAGCATACGCTGGACAGTGCTTTAGGCATGGACTTTTATTTTTCAGTAAAACAATGAGACACAGAAACATGTGGTACCACACTGATAAACCTTACAGCCACAAACAGCAATCCAAAGAAACCCTGTTAATCAAATGGGCACGGTAGCTTTACAGCACTCTGCTCCAGCAGTGAACAATATTAATCTGACCATGTAGGAACTTAAACTTCTGAGTATCAAACAGGTAGCCAATGCATTTAATGAATTAATTGGAAGTGAAATTAATTTAATTTAGAGTTTTAGCTCTGTACTGTTCCTGGAAAATAAAGGTTCCTCAGGAAGACTAAGCTGCTCAATATATGCTTAATGTCATCTGTTTGACCATGAACCAACAATATCAAGTCCATAATCTTTAGAGACTTCAATCATACTCTTTCTTGCTATCCTCCTCCATCTTGAGGACCAGAAATCTAACACACTCGCTCTGCAACATCTGGAACTTGCTTCCTCCTTTGCAACTGTTACTCAGTAAGTCACTCTTTTGACACCTCTCAGCAAGGCCCGCTGGCCATCCTTGGCAAGCTGATGGGTTGGCTCATTTTACAATTAATTTTCCAGAAAGATCAACCTGCCTCCACACCTTCAGTAAGATGTGAGGTAAGCAGAAATTGCAGCACTACATCAGAACGGACTAACCCTTCTATTCTTGCAAAGTTGTCAGGGGCAGGAAACAGCACTGCACCAGTAACACACTCTGTCTCTGAGGGATGCTGTCCACAAAACAGGTGATATCATTATTTATTATTTTAAAAACACCTGTACCACAGTGAACACTGGAAAGTACAGTTTTAACAGAACAAATGACATTCATTGCAACTCTGACCTTATAGGTAATCTGTCAAATTACAGCACGTGGATGAAGTTTTCAGTAAAATGATAAAGCCTTGACTTGGAATAAAACAGTTGACTCCTAGTCTGTACAATGCTACTGTCTGCCATAAAGCAATATTCCTTGTTTACATAACAACTTTCCTCCTGAGGAGTTCTTCAAAACACAAAATGAGCATTTATCCTTTGGCTGAGGGAAGGCAAACTTTTCATGACCCTGAAAGTGAAGGGAAATTTGTGGCCAAGTTTGTAAGGCCAGTACCAGCTCCTACAAAAGACAGTGCAAGACGCTGAGGTGATGTGGGCTATCAAGGCCATGCTATACAAGATAACCACTAAAAAAACAGGTACAATTTTTTAATGCTAAAGAAATTTATATGGGAATATCCTTACAAGAAGTGCCTCTAAGTGCCTTCGACTCTGTATTACCAGAGTCTGTATCTCCAGAAGTCACAAATGCCATGATGAAGAACATGGGTAAACGCACAGGGACCATTCCCAGTAGTGCTACAATTTAGAAAGCAGGGACGCTGTTACCAAGTCAGCTTATCCAGATCAAAGCACCGGGTAGGTCCTTGCCTAAATGAAGTCAATTGTTTTTTGCCATTCTTAATCTCCATTTTGGAGATTAGGAGTCTGAAAAGAAGTGTTTGCTTCAAAATCTGTTGTGTTTGATGATACAGCAATGTGGACCTGAAACTCAAGAGCTCATTCATCTATTCCAGAACTGGTTTAGTTATGCATCACCCTCCCGAAAGCAGGTGATCCCTACGACCATTCTGGGCCACACTCAAGCCCTGAGTTTGGCATTTCTTTTGTCTAGGTGCTCATGAAGAGCCCACTCTAGAAAACACTGACTACTTTAGTACAAATTAATACAATGCCATGAATACAAGACCACAAGACTGTCAGTCATTATACAACAGCATCCTCTGAGAGATTTCATGCATAGAATTTTAATGACTGACCTTTATTGCTGTCTACAAAGCTGAAACTCTCCTTCAGATCTACAGTGTGGAAACCACTTATCTATGAACTCCATAGAAACATTAAACATTTATCTATCATCTCCAGTGTAAGAGAAACAACAAAATGAGGGCTGATTAAATCTAAAAGAATAGCAGACAAATGCAGGTAATGAAAACATTAGTTTGTTTTCAGACAAGTAGCTGTTTCTGCAGTAGTAGTATTACAACAATTAATTGCAATGAGTAATTATTTTCTAGCTTGTTTTTTGTAAAGAATACCTAAAACCACTTCTTTTTCTCAAATTCATAATTTCAAGTAATTCCGTCACCTTTTGTAAATCAAGTTGGCTCCGTAAATTCCTACTCAATAAGTAAGACTAAAGTTTCTTCTTAGTTAAGGCATCCTGACAACAGTACTAGAATGCAAGCATGTGAATGCCCAATCTCCAACACTGTTGGTGGGAAAACCTGAGTGCTTACATTGGTGTATAAACAAAATCAATATTTTAATGGCCAAATCAAAATTCTATGTATATTTTAACAGATAAATATTGCAAATGCAAATTTATCTGACTCAAAAAAACCACTAGTCTATACAATCTCTCATATATGCTGCCTAAAAATGCATTTCTACAAGATTAACTCCGTAAATTTAGTATCGCTAAATTTACTTAAAATGAATTTTATTAACTTTAATTATTAAATTAATATTAATATTTAATATTCAAGAAATAACAAAATTAATGAAACAAACCATAAATATAAGCTTAAGTCATTGAATTTCAGGCCATGACTTCACAGAGCACTCAATAACACTGTATATGAGATACATGTCCACTTCTATTTTCATTTGTTCATAGAAACTCAATGTCTTGTTGCCTGCAAGAGGGTGGTTCAGGACAATGACTCAGAAAATACTGACCTTCACCTTCCAAGTCAGTGATTATGACTTCCAGTTTGGTGGCCCGGGAACATCATAGTTTCAGTTTGATTCACAGTGTGTAACTATCCACAGAATGTAGCCCCATCAATAAAGTAGCGCATTATCAATCAGTGGCATATTTGGCCACCATATAAGGTCACTTTTATTCTACTTGGACCCTTGTATTCTTAGAAGTGTCAAGACAGAGTTCTGATCCAGTGGAGGGAAATGATGATACAACTGAGATGCAAGATTTACCTGTCCTGGGTGTGATGGGCAGAGCTAATACCTTGATTCACGGCCTAACTGATGCTATAAAGAAAGCCTTGCTTTATTTTAAGACCCTAAACTAAAATATAAAGGCCGAGGCAAGTATTTTGCATTAAAAATTTATTTGTTCCACATTTATCTCTATTTCCACATAACTGGAAAGAACAACAGCTTTGTACTGAACAAGGCTCTGAATGGAAATTATTCATGTCTGTAAGGGCAGCACTGCCACCTGGTGTTGCAGATGAGCCAATTTAGGTACTGGGAATCTAACAGAAAAAAAGAAATTTCCTATCTCACCTGGATTGTGCCATCCCCCAGGATTCTGGTTTCCTTGGTACGTCATTTTTAATAAGTGGAACAGAAATTACTTCTAGGCAGGTATCTTCCTACCAACAAGCCATTTGCAAATTTCACATTAACACATTTTCAATTCCTATCTTTTTGAACAAAAGTGTTTTGGTACACTAAATACAGTCTTGCTCTTTCCCATACATTTTTCAGTAGTGAAGTTTGCTAAACTCATTCATACCTAGATTCTAAACTGAGGTTACAGAGAAGACAATAAAGCATGTCTCACATGGACACAGCAAATGAGTTTGCATCTGGGATAGCACATCATTGCAGCAGAGAAATGGAACTGACGTTAAATCAAAAAATATTTCTTTTTCCTTTAAAAGTATCCTCGCAACACAGTTTTGCATAACAACAATTCTGAAACAACATTTGAAACACACAAATACAAGAGCATTTCCTCAGCACACGGAACACACTCTAGCTATAATCACCAGTTAGTACAGACAAGATTGTATTTGCAACCATACAATTGACAGCTACATAGCAGACGTCTGCAGGGCTGTCTCCTCTCTGAAAATGCTAATACAGCTGACACCCTGTTAACTTGTTTTCTCTTTTCTGTGAACACAAAATGAAAATGCAAAGCAGTTCTTTGAAAATCATGGAATAGACATCTGCTTTGGCTCAAGACCATCAGCAGAGGAGCAGCAAGAACTGTGCCTGCCAGTCACAGAAGGTCTCGCCTGGCCAGGAGAAAGCCAAACATGGACTGCACCAGCACCAGCATGTTTTCTTCTACACTGGATTTCTACTGGCTGTTGTCAAAACAAGAACCCATTTTCACCTGGAGGTGACCAGTTCAAATGCACAGGGCACAAATCTGTGGCTCCAGCCCAAAATCCACTGCATGAGCATTCCTATCCACAGCAAAGTGTAACAAGGTATTAACAGTCTCTGCAGGATCCAAGCTACAGACATGAGGACCAACTGGCTGTTTCTCATCTATGTATACAGTACATGTTAACAATTCCCACCTAAATGCTCACAGGCAAATAAAATAAACAAATTAGTGCATAAAAAAACATCAGTCTGGTTCTTTTGTCTGTCCTCCTGCCTGACACAAGCCCCTGAATTTCACCTGATGATTCTTTTTCCAGCCTCGCAATCTGAGTTGCAAGTAACAACCACAGTTCAGGGGCCCAGTAATGAAAAGAGACTATGAATAAGGAGTCTACAAAACACTTGGTAGTGGTGTAAAAAAAAAAAAAGGAAAAATGCTTTGCAAGATGATTTTGATTTAACATAGTCATCAAAAAGACAGTGGAATGTAATTTCAGATGTAATCTAGACAAATAACTTAGCTATAAAATTTCAACAGGAGATCCCAGTACTATGTGCAGATACAATTTAACATATAACTTCTTGAAAATGAAGCTTAGCTTCATTCCCCACCTGTCCTAAAAAAGTCTGTAATTCAAGAAGATACTGCAAAACCCTGAGGAAAATTTCCTCTTTAAAAAATGTCTTTAAATATGAGTGTCCTGTAATACTTATAGAACACGTTTTTTTCACACTGCAGTACTGTTGAAACAATGTCAATAAAGACATCAATCAGAGACAGTTATACACTTTGAATTTTGTGAAATAAAAATCAGCTCATAGAAATTGAACATTAAGTAAATACACAAATTCTAACTTCTTTCTGCACTACAGCTTTAAATACATATGACAAACTTTTAACAAGTTAAGCACTTTTTGACATAGAACCTCATGGCATGTTATTTCACACCCTGCTTTTATTTTGAAGGATTTGCAAATGGTAAGGTAACCAAAAATGAGCTCAGGATGCAATTAATTAGGCAAAGCGGAAACAAGAAACAAACTTTTCTCACCCAGGCTATGTTCCTCTTTTTTCCTCTTTTCCCATTTTGAGCTATCCACATAGGCTGCAGAAAGAAGAGATCTTCGACCTAATTAAGAGAGAAATAATACTACATAAGCTGGGCTGCTTACACAGCTGTAAACATTTTATTGGTATCACCTTTCTCTGTTGTATTTAGCAAGTGGGATGCATTAAACTGCCTTTATGTCAGTAACTACTAATGTAAAAATTCAGATTCTTCATGTGTGGATCATCTATTACACGGTAATATTTAAAACTGAAAAGCTTTCCCCAAAGGTTTTTTCAGCATGAAGCAAGTATTTCCAAACCTAAACTCTGCCTTTAAGAAAATAGCAAATTTGAACAGGTAGAAGAAACCCTCAACAATAAAAGTAACTTTGTGCACACAAACCTTTTTCATCAAATGTTAGCAACTGGCTAAATGCAGGTTAAAAACATAAACAAAAAAAAAAGTCTACACACAAACAGGCTTTTCAGTTCTTGCTGAATGGTTATTATTTCCACCAATAAAGGCATGTCTCACTGAAAATACTTTCATTTCTATAATCTTCATTATTCCATCTCCTATGAACTGCACACTCACTGAAATATTTTTGGAAGTTTTTTCCATACACTCTTTGTACCACCAAAACTGCTCAAGATGCTATGCTAGGTTTTGAAACAAAATAGAAAATGCTTCAGCTGTAAGAATTTGTGTATCAATCATAGCTTATGAGGTCTTGAAAATGCATGAGGAAAAATGGATAAAATTCGTTGAACTAAGACATAGAAATAAAAGCAAAAGGTTGCAGGAAGTACCATCATAAAATACGAGTATTTTTAAAATAGACACTATGATGCTACACAGAAGTCCTAACAACTACTTCACAGCCTTTATCTGAGTATCTACCTGCTAGCACTAGAAGTTTCATTTGATTGTGAAACAATTCTTCCTTCTTATCACCTGACACACAATTACACCCACACATCCAGCACTGAACACCTCAGGAAACTATCGTCAAAAAGATTCAGAACACAGAATTCCGCAGTCAGACTTCAAGAATATGTACAACACTTCAGCAAACAGCCGGGGGAAAAAAAAAAGGGAAAAAAAAAAAGAAAAAAAAAAGTTATTTCTGGTGGTTGGTGGCGTTTCCTTTAGCAGTCTTTTTCCTTACGTTGATAAAAGAGGGACACAAAAGATTCGGGGGGTTTGGTGCGGCAGGTCTTGGGTCTTTTATTATCGGTTTTTCCCTTCACCATAAAGTCATTCATTCATTCATTCATGCATTCATTCTCAGCTAAGGAGGCCACTAGCAGGCAGGAGGCGGCTTTCCAGGGCTGTTTTCCGCAGCGTGTGCGAGGCGCACAGCCAGCGCCTCCAGCCGCCAGCACTCAGCACGGAGACACGCGTGCTCGGCGAGGGCGGGAGGCGCAGCAGCCTCCCATCGCCACCACACTGTACCCAGCGTTACTGGCCTCACTTCTTCCCAAAGGTCAGATCTTTGGCTTTTCCAAAACATCAGCCTTGGTGGCGCCTCCGTCACCGCCGGGACCAGTGTTGCTGAACACGCACTGCCGCGGATTTGGCGGCCTCCAGTATAATTCGGGTAGCTTCCCCTAACCCAAAAAGGCAAGACCTACCATGTCGAGCGACGCAGTCGGCACGGGGAATTACTTATTAAAAAAACAAATTCCGAACAGTCTCCTGCACTACATACTAGCCATTAAACGTTTTCTGAGCTATCTCCGATTCCACACATGCACACAGAGGGAGAGGGAAAGGTGAGTGAAGTCCCTGCGCAGCGCCCCGTCTCTGCCCATGCCCCCNCGCCGCGGTTTGCGCCGCGGTGGACAGGCCGAGCTGGCGCGGCAGAGGTGCCCCGCGGGGAGAGTCGGCGTCACAGAATCGGTGAAGCAATCGCATAATGGCCTGGGTTGGAAAGGACCTTAAATACGCACTGCGAACACCGTGCCAAAGGGACACCTTCCATTAGACTACATTGCTCGGAGCCCCATCCAGCCTGGCCCTGCGCATGTCCAGGAATGCCAAATCCACAGCCTCTCGGAGCAACTTACTCCACTCTCTCACCACCCTCCCAGTAAAGAGTTTCTTCCTCATATCTTACCTAAACCTATTCTCTAATCAAAGCCTTTGACTCTAGTTGAAGGCCATTCCCACGTGTCCTAGCACTACATGCCTTGTGCATGTTCCACTCCAGCTGTCTTGGAGGCCCCCCGAAAGGCTGCAATAAGGTCACCCCAGAGGTCAGTGTTAGTGTTGTCCCCCGCTTGCTGCTGTCAGGGTATGACATTTTTTAAAAACCGACCAAAGAAATAAATATGCAGCTTTATAAATGTGTATTTATTCTGGGAGGATGACAGCCTTATCCAGACCCTGGGATTCAGAGATAAGGAAAAAGGGACGCGTGGAAAAGAGGTGTATGGCAGAGGGCTCCCCAGCCTAGGCCCTGGCTGGGCTTCCAGCCTGCTGTACCAGCAGTGCTGAAAGTTTCACTCAGGTGACACCTCTGTTATACCCCTCAGACACTTGGAGACCCTCTGAGTGTTTTGCCCATCCCCTTCAGGGGTTGGCCATATAGAGGGTTGCAGTGTGCCTGATACTAAGCAGGTTGGTTGATTGGGTTCTCAGGGATAGCCTGCACCACCTGTACATGCCAGTTCTCATATCCATCTCTCTTTTTCTTTGGTGGTCCCTTTGGTTTCTGTAACACTGTAATGTATGAATCTAAGGAAGCAGTACAATTCATCAAACTGAATTCAAGAGGTTAAAATTTTTGCTGCCCTACTCTCTCTGTGACCACTGAGAGTCCATGATGTGTGGTGCTCTAGTCCCACCCTGGCACCAGCATGATTTCTGCACCAGCTTTGGAAGGGACCACAACAAGGATGGTCTTTCAGTGCTAGACCAGCAGAGGTCTGTGGGAAGGAAATGGTAGCGTAATACAGGTCAATTTCATGCTGAATAAAATGTATTTGTTTACCCATTGGAACTGTCTCAATTGAATTTAATGGATAAATGTGGCATTTAGTGGATTTTTTTCTTCAGATTTCATGGAGCATGTCATATATTATCATGCTTCACTTGCTTAGAAAACAAGTGTTTTTATTTACATGGCCAGTTACTTTCTCCTAGGGATATGCAGAATGAGAATAAACAATATAACTCAGTTCAATACTTGTCCTTTCATGATTCAAATAATTCTCTGTAAGCCAAAACCCTAAAACATTAGATTGTAACAATGTAAGCTGTTATTGTGACTCTCTCACAAAGTCAGTAGTTGCAAATAAAAATCCTCTGGATACCTGGTTTTGTGACAGCAAAATCTTGTCAAATAGCTTTTTCAAGATGCTTGTTTTAAAACAACTTGCAACACAGTACAGTTAAAGTCAGCACCCAAAGTTAATTTTGACATTGGGGCTCAGGGACTGTCTTACCTCTGTACTACAGCAGAATATTACTAGATGTCCTGAGGGTTACTACAACCCATATAACACACTTGTTGTTTTTTATAAATTAAAAAAATAAGCTTTTTATGTCTTCCTACTGCATTTGGAGGTTCTAGAATGATTCATTTTATAGTAGCAAGGACAGCACTTGTGGGGTAGTGGCAAGTTGTGCCAGTCGTGAATTGGAAAAACAAAGGAAAACAAGACAAATCCTTAGAAAAGTATAAAGGAGGGAACAGGAAATTTGTGCAGAATCTTGTACCTTGGCTTAGTGGAGAGGAATGTAGCCTCTAGTTTTTCTTTTGCACATCCATTAAGTAGATACTTTTTCATCCGTGTACACATAAGCTCTGGAAAACTGTGGCATATTATTTGATTTCTTTTGACAGTGATGTGAGTAACTGCAGTTTTTGCAGTCTGTTTTTAGTGTTGTATCCCAATGGTCTGGCATCACACTGCTGTCAGTAATTCATACATGCCAGATTCTGGCACGATTAAATCATACAGTGTAGCATAAAACTCAATCTTTCTCTTCTTTTCTTACTGCAGGGAAGAGGTATCTGCTAACAGAAGAACATATAAAGTTAGAAGAATTTCAGCAAATGAAAGTGGCAATTAGAAATGAGCTTCGTGGCAATAAAGGTATACATACCATTTATTTCATAGTCACTGCTTTAGCATGAATCTTGGGAAACAAACAATCAAAGTAATAATAATATGACACTAGTTGACCTCATTTAAAGAAACAAATTATGTCTTCCTCTTGCAAATATTTTGTACTTAACATTGTTGGAAGATCTGAGGCTTTGTAGAATGAAATGGCGTGTTAGTTATGCTATGATGAGAATACATGTTGAGAAGCTTTCATATATGTAAGGTGTTTACATAAGACCTGAAATGTTTCTGCCCTCACTTTTCCAACTTTGTTAGATAGTCTAATAAAAAAAACTGTTTCAGTCTACAAATCAAGCGTAATATCAGCATAGAAAGTTAACACAAAGCTAAATAGTTACCTTACTATTCAGAAAAGGGCCTTCAGGTTTTTTTAAAATTTGCTCCCCAAATTTTGTTAGCCTATTTTTTAGAGTTTTTTTTGCCTAGTGTGAGTTCTCAGTTGTACACCCGATTCCAAATGATATATGCTACTCAGAATATGAAAAACAAATTCATGTTTTCCAAATTAATGTAGGAGCAGGATCCATGGATTTTTTCTGATTTTGTCATGCTATTTAAAATGTATACTAATTCCTTTCTTTAAGAAACATAAACATAAAGCTGCCCTTATTATTTAAGGAAAGCAAGGTAAAATTCCTGGTTTATCATGCGTGGGTGGGCTAGTGATACAACTTGACAACTATTCCAGAGGTTGTAGGTAATTTTAAGGCAAGAAGAGACAAATAATCAGATCTAGTTTTATATAAGCTACTCTTCTGGGACATAGAAGAAAGTCAAGTCATCCTAATGCTTTTTCCATATTAAGTAGAATTTAAATGGTGCTGTTGTAAGTCATAATATAATTATATTTTGCTGGAATAATGATATATTGTAGCTTATTCATCCTGAACTTGAGAGACGTTGAATTTACTGCTGAGGGTTAATCATTACTGCTAAAGCAGGTTAGTAGAAGCTAAATATTTTGCTTTATAGATCATGATTGACTTTCTGGTTTTGTGCAAACTGTATCCAGTGAAACCTAATGAAAACATTGTTTTAAGCACCTGTGCACAGTTTCTGTATTGTTTAATGTTATAGTTGAAAGATGAAAAGAAGCAATTATTTGATTGAGAAAGTTTAAGGAAAAGCAGTAATAACTATTATACAGAATATAAAATAACTATTATTTATTGTTGTTATAAGGCAAGTATTAACTACAATTATTTTACAATAGTTGCAATAGTTATACTGTTAGCTACAGCAATTATAGAGTTAGCTAGAATAATGTAAATACAGGTCAGATCCCAAATATTTTTGTAATTTCTGCATGCCTTTGCACACATCACAGCCATTTTATATGCATACTTGTATGCATTTATCTAGCTTCCCAGGCTTCAATTCTGCACCTCCGTCTTTAGTAAGGACTTGTTGCCACAGATCTGCATTTAATAATTGTACACATTGTTCTCTGGGATGCCTACTTTGCACCTCTTGTCCATGTTACTAGCTTGGGAAGAGCAGTGACCCAGCAACTGCTACAAAAAAAGTTAATTTCCCAGCCTAAGATGGTCGCAACACCATGAGAGGAATGGATGGAGATGCCAAGTGGTATACGTGATTTTAATCTTGTGTATATCTGAGTCAGAGGCTTGAAATTACCAACTGAAGAACTAGGCTTTATGCTTGCTTTGTCGTAGGAAAATGTGCTGGACAGAGAATCCTCTCTTTTGGAGCAGGATAGCAACTCCAAGTTTATGGCTATTTAAAGAAATAGGTAGATTATGTAGAAACTTTATGTGTTCATCAGCTGTGAAGAAATTTAAGTCTTCTGTATGAACACTATTGAGTAGTGTTGACTATGGTCATTTGAATGCTGAGTGGAAATTATTTTGTTTGCTTGCTTGCTTTTTAGAAAAAGAACATAAAATATAACAAAACTTGGTTCCCTGTGAAAACTTTCGCATTACCTGATATGCTTCATAACAAATATACTGAAATGAAATTCACAGTAAGATTCTCCTTGGTTTTCTAAGTCTGACATGACTTCATGGAGACACATTAGCATGTTTGTCTGTTAGAAGTATTATGCAGTTTCCTTGGTGAAAAAAACGAGTTCTGTTTCATTGAGTCTCCATGTTTCAGGTACCAGGTATATATCTCAGGTAATGGAATTGCCTATAGACTGCTGCTGTTTGTGTTTTATTTTCAGATCAATATTTTAAAAATATTAAAGAAAAACTAAGGAAAAATGGAATAATTCTCAAAAACGAATTAAAACTTTTGCTGCATTTATGTCAGACTTCATCTGATGTGGAACTAGCCAGAAAAGTTATTTACAGGTATTTTTAACAATCCAGGTAATGCTCTTTTCTGTGTTTATCTTTTTGCTTTTATTAGATCATCCCAGATTATATCTGCAGTTGAGGTCTTGCCCTAATTCAGTTGCAATATCCATAGTTAATCCCTTATTCTAAGGCTGTATTTTTATTTAAATACTTTAGATCTTCCAAACCTTTAGAGAATCTCAGGTCAAAGAAGAGTTAAGCTATGGGTACAAAGTAGTGTCCTACAGTATGGTGAACCAGAGAGAAAAATTATCCCACAGCTGTAAGGCAGAGGTGTTCTGGGGCATTCCAGCCACAACATGCCGGGTTATAAACTGGCCTGCAACCAGAAGTCAATAGCAGGAGGTTTTGTGAATGGAAACTTTCCCACCAAATACAATATAGGGACTATGGAGAAAAAAGTTAAATGCTTTATCTTTTTATTGAGGTATTTTAGCAGAAGCGACTGCTAAAATAAACTGGTGCAACTTCCTTTGCTGTTGTTCCATGAATGGAAGGTAAAGTAGCTCAGAATTTTCAAGGCAGAGACCCCTTCTATTATTCATCCAATGAAGGTTAATTTATTGGTAATAAAAGATATTATTTATTACCAGTTAATTTATTTGTTTGATCAAAACAATAATTTTCCTTAAAATAATTTCCTGTTATCTGTAGATCTTTGGCCAGTGCAGCTAGGAAAGTGTGCCTCTGTCATTGCACCTACAATCTTGCTGTCTATTTAAAGCTGTTCTCCCTTGGCAAATTCCGTGCCTTGTGTGACTAACTTTTTGATCTTTCCCATAGGTACCATGAACAGAATGGAATCACAACCTTACATACTTATAAATTTGGGCCCATCTTTATGAGGCTGTGTTATGAGCTAGACCTTGAAAGACCTGCAGTAGAACTTATCAAAGATCAGGTAATTTCCCTATATATAAAAAATATTATTATTAGTCAAATATGTGTAATGGTATGCTACACATGATCCTTGCATGAGCTGATAGACTTGAAGATGTATTGTAGTAACAAGGATGTCTATGACATCAATGTAGGTGTGCAGATTACATTATTTTAACACAGTAAAAGGAAATGCAATGTTAGTTTGATTGGTAACTTTGTTTCTGTATGATTGCATCATTTGAATAAAAATTGAATAAAAAGTATTGATGAAAGGATAATTACTCAAATGAATACAGCTGATGTTTGTTTTCCTGCGTCCTGTGTTGCATTAAATCCTTCTTGACAATGAGCACTTTTGAGGTTTTCTGTGGTAGTCCTCTGAAATTCCTTGGATTACTTGCACCAACAGGTTCACTGTATTGCTGTGTACTTCAATCTCTCTCTAAACCATGTAGAGGTGGTGTGATGCTCATAAACTCAGGAACTTGGCCATTTTAGTACTTAAAAAACTGAAGGACTTGTTTCTGAACATCTCTAAAATTCTGTGTGCACTATTACGGCAAGATAATAATCAGGTCCAGTGTGTGCAATAATGTTGTGACTTCAAAAATCTCTGGCAGGCAGTGAAAATCTCACTGATACTAATTCATTATGGCATGAGATATGTCTAGCCAGAAATGGGAGAGGCCTTGTTACTATTCTTAAGTTAGGCATGTGTAAGAAAGAGTAAATATAGTTTCAAATTCAGTTTCAGTTTTTTTAATTTGAATCTGTATCATTAAGACAGGAACTGCTGTACTTACAGTACATACTATCTGGTGGATAGTAAGGTACAGTGGCACTTCTCCAGATTCTGCTGCAGAAACTCAATACCTCTGATATTTTATTTCCCAACACACAGTGTGGTTGAAGTGAAACATAAAATTTAATTTCACTCTCTTTTACCACCATCACTCAAGCTCTTGTGCTGATCATTTGATATTGTGATTAGCAGAAAAAAATTCAATTTCATGGCGGTGGTACTTTACCCCAAAAACTTCGTTCAGCTGCAAGCTGTCACTGACTTTGCTTCCACTGACATAGAGATCATTAAGAAAAAATTATAGTGGGACTCTCTGGGAAATTTCTGTGTTATTTTAGTGAGCTTTTGGCCATAATGAGTCACTGGTATTTTAGACATCATTTGACAGAGAGACAGACAGTCGGGGAACCCAGAGAGTTAAATGCTGAACTTGTAAAGATGAGACTTTTTCCAATAGGAAGACCTGCTAAATGCTGTGCACAGTAAGACTCTTCACCGTCCTGACTTTTTTTATGCCTGCTCTATTTCTTCTCCAGAATTTGCATGGTTTTTTCTCAGACAGTACATCATTCCATATTTTGATGACTATGTTGTTTAAAAAGGGCCATTTTGAAAGTAAGTACTGTATTTGCTAAGGCAAATTAATTTTGGGGAGGATGCTTCTCATTTTAAGTGGTGTATATATATGTGTATGTATATATGTATGTATGTATGTTTATCTATATGTATGTATTTGCTGATTGACTATGGTTTTAGATGGCCGAACATCATGTAAATAGCTGTAGATGTGAATGAGTTGTACTGTAGTGTGTAATAAAAATTGAAGGGTCTATTTGTTTCATACTTCCCACAGAATTCTTGCCATTCAATTTTCACAGAACTGTTGCTATCCAAGAGAGCTTTTTCCCCAAACCATCTTCACTAAAGTGTTACTTTCCTTTACTTCATAATTTCCCATATAATTTTTTTTCTTCTATATTCAAAATCTGATTTATGTGAGCTTTGGAATGTTAATTTCCTCAATAATTTTTTTTCTGCATTTGTGTCAGAGCAAGGAAGAGTACCTTTAATCCAAAACCAGACTATATGCTTCTCTTGGTTTGTTTTACTTGTGTCCTCACATAGAGTGGCTACTGCAATGTAGAAGTCCAATGCTTCAAATCAGTTTGGCCCTTTGTGAAGACAAGGAGAAATCATCTGACCTAACTTAGAAGACTTTACATGAGAAAACCTTAAAGCTTTTCAAGCAAATCCCTTTATTTGATATTTGTTGAACACATAATGGCTGGTCTCTTTAACATTTGGCAAATTTAAGTCCAGCAGTTGTCCTAAAAGTTGAGACTGAGCTACTGTAAAAGAAACCTATATCACCACCTAGATGTAACATTGTGGAATGGACCGTGTGAGTTAATGAGCAGATGCTGTGTAGTGTGCTTACAGTGCTTTCTGGCCACTTAGGAACAATGAGGCTGGCTTTGTCAAGCATATAGAATTTAGTTTTAGATTTTCATATAAAAACAATAGAAAAATAAGGCCACGTACTAGTGTAAACTGAAAACCTCCTTGCAAAGTTGAAAGAGATCCAAATGACCCTGCATGAAACTTTTTAAATTTTTCAAATAACAGATTTCAGTTTACATTCATATTTTCAAATGAACTTACTGAACTCATACCTTATTGAATAGTTTCTTTTTTTTTAGTTATGAGAGGTACAACCTTAAATTTATGAATGAGTGACACTAATATATTTTTGATAGGTGCTTTGGAAGTTCTTGTAGAAATGAAAAAACAAGGGATACCTTTCAACAAAGAAACTTATCTACTTGCAGTTGCAATATGCTATAAACTGGTAAGTACTATGAATGAAAAATGGCTTTGTAATGCTTTCTCTATCTCCTTCCCTTTTTTTGATTTTAAATTTTGGATTTTGTTTGTGTTTCCATATTTTCCCTGTCATGATTTTGTATCTGGTGCAAGTATTTTAAACATATGTAAGTCCTAAGGTGCTACATCATACATGGTATCGTGCACATACATCATTTCCCATACAAACTAATGTCACAAAGCAAATCTCTAAAAAGTTGCATGGACATGAGCATTAAGGAACAGATGTAGTACAGCCTTTGTTACCTTAGAGTATTCTTTCTCTGTGATGTTTGCATCTCTTCAGACAACACTCTGTGCTTCAGTCCTGGTTTTATAGTCTCCTTTCCTTAAGGCATATACATGATATGTTCTGTTTGCCAGACATCCCCCATCCATTTCTCCCCTCTCCCTACAAGCAATCTTGAACCATTGCTGTAATGGTACACAAATTTGAAAAGGAATAGAGTTGTAATCTTGCCCTACATGCATGATGAAAATGGACCGCTGAATGGAGAAAAGAAACATAAATGAATGCCTTTAGGTAAACAGGCAGCTCCTTGAACTTACCTGTATGTTTATCTCTAAGAAAAAGAACATGAACATGGAGAGAAACTAGAATACATCAGTTCTATGATGTATTCTATTTTCTTAGAACTGTTTCCCTTTCATTGCAAAGTGAGACCCCAGAACTTTTTTATTTTGATCTTCCTCTCCAGATTTGAGTTAGTTCTGCAGTTTGAAATGTTAATGTGAACCTTTCCCAAACTCATTTGGAAACTCTTTTTCCGTTTTCTTATCTTCTATAAAGACACTAGCTGAGGAAAAGATTGTACCACTAGACTAAGCTTCCTCAGGTTTCTCAGTTTACTGTACAATGAAACTGAGTGCCTATGTGATAACAAGGAGTTAGCCTAAAATGGTACCTCAGGAGTAGCTTACATGGTTTTTCCAAAATTCTCAGTTCTAATGAATTAAGCCTTTAGGTCTGCTGTAGCTTCTTTCCTCAAATTTTTACAAGTTTTTGTTTAACATGGCCTGCAGTTAGAACACTGTGATTCAAGGCATGTGCAACAAGAATAGGTTCCCAAGGCTTCTTTTTCTTCTACTTCTGGCCCTACATATGTTTTCAATAAAGAATCCAGCCCATCATTGCTATTGATAAAAAGAGAGGAGGAGATGATTCTACACTTTCACCTGGTTGTGTTGAATAGTCACAAAAAATTTGTGAAGCTTTTTTGCTAAGGTAAAATACTACCAATGGGGGAATAAGCTGTACTAACCCTTTATGCACTAAAGAGGATTAGGTGGAGCTCTTTTAAAAGCTTAATCTGTTGACTCATCTGTTAGGGTGAGGAGGAGAAAATGTGAAGCTCATACTTGCTTTTTCTCATGATGCAATAACTCACGTCAGAAAACATCTTGAAATTAAGTATCTTCAAGATGCAGTACTCAAATAATAGAAATAATGGTACTGGTAACATTAAAAGCTTTGCTGGATTTTACCATTCTTGATTTCTTTTGAATACCCTTACCAGAGACCAGTACAGAAAAATGTACAAGGCTTAAAGCTCAGATTATTTCCAGTGGATAAACAAAGGAATTAATGTTTAATCTTTGCACAGAGGTATGTTTGAGGTCACCTCTAACACACTTCGGGGATGGTTTAAATCACTGTAAGGCACTTCCATACTCCGGGGTTACAGATGGTCTTTCTTTTAGTGCACAAAAGAACTATAGGCCTTTTGATGATAACAAAGTATGTCTGTAATAATAATCAATCTTCTGGTGGTCAAAATGTTTATAAATTTTCAAGAAACATATTTTAAACCATATTTTTCAGGAATGACACTTTGAATACTAGGAACAAAAATCAACACCAAATCTGAGGACTCTTATCCATATTGGTGGTACCAATTGTTACAAAATGTTCCTGCTGCCAGCTTTTAGGTTTGACAGATAATATTTTGTTTGGGGTCCAGTCAATTCCACTTGTAATTTCCAGTGTTAGCAACATTGGTTTGGAGAGTTGACAGTTGAAGAAGGATCACACAGCTAAACTCACTGTCTTTTAGTATTGCCTGTTGGAAATTCCCAACAATAATTAAAGCCTTCTGTGTTAGAAAAAGGCAAATGTCTAAGCTGTAATATTAGATATATACTTTGGAAACATTTTTCAAGAATTAACCCATAAGAGAGGTTAAAAATGGCTGAATGCTCAAATTCACATATACACAGATTTCTTTAGTGGAATGGTACTGAATAGTTCAAAGCTTAGAAAATGTTGATTTTCAGTAACTATCTAATGTAGCTTTTAGAATTTAGTAACAACAAGAATTGATCTTCCTTCTTGATTTAGAAATTATTTGAAAGTGAAAATGAAAATGTCTGTTTGTTTAGTATACTGCTGGGTCTGTTTCATCTGTTGCAGAAGCCCAAGTAGTTAGGGCAAGGTGTAGTTGTTTAAATAATAGAAATTATTTTTACCTTCCTGTGACCTCTGTCACTTCAAATATCATATTTTGATGTTGTGTTTCTCAAAAAATGCTGCACAGGATCTGTTTGCTTGGGTTCAGATACATATTGCCTTTGTGATTGTACAGTATGGTGACTTCTGAATACCTTCTGAATATAATTGCAAGTGCTTATAGTCCTTCCAGTTAACCAGAATAACAAGCACAACTTCGTCTGATATTTTCATGCAGGGCAATCCAGAGTCCTCCAAAATCTCCGCGAGGCTGCTCGAAGAAGCACAGCTCAAAGGTGACACGTTACCACTGCGAGCATATTGCTTTGCAATGGCAACTGCTCTCGAACAGGTACAGTCTCTTTGGTTTTGGTTGTACCTGGGTCTCTGTAGAGAGAGAGATACTCTCTGGTTTTGTTGTAGGCAGATAGTGAAAGGAAGCTATGATGGAGAAAGCATAGCTATGTAATAGCTTCAAGTATTGGAACTTTTCAGCTCCTGAAACAGTAATATTATAGACAACACTCACACAAATTGAATATGGAAGTTTCTAAATCTAAACATATATCTTGAGTCTAATGCACAAGTATTTTGTGGCAGTACCATCTAGAATATTAAAAAATTACAGAGTTAGGCCAACAGGTTAGGTGTCACCATGGATCTAGTCCTGCGGATACTGCTATTTAATGGTAATTTCCTTTAAATAGAATTAAAATGATAATTTAAAGTATTTGTGCAATCATCTCTTTTGAATGTTTGTCTTGGGAGTCCGACTCAAAGACTCGAAAGCAGTATTTCCCTGCTGCTGGGAAGGTGTACTTTCTCCACAACATGTTTCTGCTTGGGGAGGTTTTGCTACACCTCATATTCTGAAGTACTGATATGAAGAGGCTCTGATGCAGCACAGGGTAAAAAATGGAGCAGGGTAAATAACTGTTAGAAAATTCAGAAGTTTGGAATAAAGTTTGGATTTCCTCTGCCATTAGTTTGTGTGTATAGGTTGGGTATGTCCTGAACTTTCTTTGTACCATATTAAAACAGAGGTCAGAGACACTGGAAGTCTATAAATTTGATTCTTATTCACAAATATAAATTAATGGAGTAGAATTGTTAAATGTTTCTATGCGCTCTGTGGTCTTTTTTTCTCTGCCTCTGTGAATGGAGACACTGAAAAATAGCATCATTGAAATAGATTCGTTCATGTGTGCAATGGCATGATAAAATCCTTGTTTTGCAAATGGAATAATGCTCCACATTACATTTAATTGTTCCTTAAGCTGAATGAATTTTGACAGCACTTTTTACTGTAAGTAAGATGTTTCTTGATCCCAAGTAACATTGTTTGGTCTAGTAAATGTCAGTGTAACATTTACTGTCTATACAAATCAATTGATGAAACAGATACAGAACTGTAAATGTGTATGTCCAAAAGGTTAGAAGGGCTGGGCAGGATAAATATACAGAGTAACGTATGCTGCACTTCATTGCTCTGACATATGTGTTGAACTGAGCATGTGTGTAAACCTTCCATCGTTTAGGTGATCTCATGCTTAATGGTGGTTACATGTGACAGGTACAGTACTAAAGAGCCAGATGACATGGGAACTCTAGCGTGGGGTATTGCTTTTGCAGGCTGATGCTGTTTGGTGTCTGTGGGTCTTGGTATAGGGGTTTTAGATGCTGCTTTGTGATTTATTGAAAAGTTGTGAAGGACTGTTGTTTTTCTTTTATTGTGCTAGTTTTTGACACATGTATGACTATTTTTTTGTTATTTATGATTCCTTCCCAGAATGATGTAGCACAAGCCAAGTATTACTGTTCCCAGATAATGAGAACAGAGAACAAACTATACAATAATCTTAAAGTAAGTATGCTTGCTTTGTATTAAAATCTTGCAGAGTATGCTACACTGGCCAGTAAACTCCGAAGGGTAGAGTGGCAGAGGACCAGCCTCTTACTGGCACAGGCATGTGTTGGTAGTGTTGCTGATCTTGTTTGTGAGCCAACAGACAATTTCTGTCAGTTGGATGACTTACATTCTGAACTCAATCTCCACCCACTTTTTAAAATTACTTCCTGCTACAGGTGGGAATGTAAACCTTACATCTGTGAGCATAGATCCATGAACAATTTCTGTTATGCTTTTTGCTTTCTAGCTCCAAAAGATTTAAAAAACCTAACTCCAAGTAAATGTTCTGCCCACTTCAGGCCTCCTTCAGCCCTACAAACTGTATCCACATGTGTACATACAATAATTTTTTTTCTGTAGTTGTACAGTCTACAGTCTGAGAGAAAGTCTGCATGTGCCATGAAAGTGGCCTCTGAGCTATGGTAAAAAACACTTTACTCAAGAGCAGATAGTGCAGCTCCATCAAAGGAGCTCTACCTCAAGCCTCACCCTTCCTTTTCAGGTCCCAGCTGGTAAAAAATCCCAAACATGTGAGGAAATGGTCATTCCATCTCTTTCTTTGCAATGGATGGATTTTTCTCAGTGCACCATCTGTAAATGTATTTGCTTTGCTTTATGTCTTCCTCAAACACTTCTGTAAAAATTTGCATTCTTATGATATGTACTATTTGTGTGGTGCATTTTTGTTTTACTTTTAAGGTACTTGTCCAGCTCAGATCTGGCTTGCTAAAAGAAGTAATAAATACATTAGAGGCAGCAGTGGAAGTAGATACTCCTCCTTTTGTGAAAAGAACTGAGTTTTCTGAGCAGGTGGTAAGTATACAGTGATGAGAGAATGCTCATGGTACTGGGCTGAGCCATGACAGTGGTGGTTCAGCTACAGAACTGCACGTGCCTGAGTTTGCCCTGCTGTAGTAGTTTGGGTTCTGATGCATTCCATTGCCAAAGCAGCTGGCTGGCTTCCTCTATTTTCAGACAAAACTCTCAGCTGTTCACTTCATTTTTTATTGTGGATCTTGCTTCTAGAAGCTCATATTTCATCTGAATGTAGATGACATTTTCCCTAGTGGCATTAAATGATTTAATCTCTTGCCTCCTATGCTATTTTCATTTCCTGTGAAATGAGAATAAACTTTCTGGTAACAGTGTTATTGTTAGGTTGGTAATATATGAAAGACGTATGACATCATACAGGCTAGTGTGATATGGGATACAGTAGCTCTTGCTATTTGACTGTATTTTACTGTGAAAACTGGTTTTTAGAGTCTTGAACAATAAGAAGGCTTCCTTCAGAGCACATATGTAGCCCTTCTCAGTTTGTCAGCATTGCTACTGCTTTTCCTGAAGCTTATTTAGTAGATTTATTTTGGATGTGCTGATAGAACAAGACATTTAAGACTGTGTTAATAATTAAGTAGTCTTTCACTGCTGCCTATTAAACAAAATTAATTACTAAAATGCAAAATAATAAATATTTGGAGAGGGGGCGGGCCAGCCTCTCAAAACATAACCCATATATATTAACTGCTGTATTGAAAAGAAATTCTTGAAGCAGCATTTCATTTTGTAAAGTCATTGCAATAAATACTGCATGCATTAGTGTTGTATTTTGACTTTGTTTGGGAAATGCTTAGCTGCCAAAAGAAGACTAAGCATTAGTCCTAACTGTCCCCTTCCACAAAAGTTTATTGATAATAATATTTTTAAGGGATTTATTTAACACTTGAACTCATACTCTTGTGTATGGCAAACAGGATTCCTCAGTCTTCTATAGTCTGAATGTTACGGATTTGTAATGTACTGTGCATTTATAAAGATACATAATAATAATTAGAATTGTGCTGATCTGGAAAGTAGATTCCAGGAAGCAATTATGTTTCCTGGATTTAAATAGAAAATAATTGTGTTTGCCTGTACTAGGACAGAAAATAGGATTGTACAACTTCAAGGAAGTATTAAATCTAATAAACTCTCTTTAGTAGATAGCCAGTGCCTTTCCACCATTTTGTGGTGATGCATAATGTACTCTTCATAAAAGGACTCCTATGAGTCATTGTCTTAGCCACCTATCTTACACTGTGTACTTTTTTTTTTTTACTGTGACTTACTGCTTTTCTTCAGTGTGGTGTTAGAATGAGAACTCCTCTTGCTGAACTGTAACAACCTGTCATTTTCTCTTCCTTAGCTGGCTACAGTCAGGGAAAAGATGGAAGAGAACCCTGACCTTTCTGTCAAATTAGGACATATTTATACGAAACTACAAGCTTCAGGACGGATTACCATGTGCACACTGGAAGACATGCTTTTCCAGATTCCTAGTTCAAAGAAGACTATTGCAAAGCTTTTAAATCAGAAACAATTGGGCTATCAGGGTGCTAATACACTTTGGTCAAATCTGTTGTTAGAATAGTTCAGTATTTGATGCCAAACTGAACTGCTGATAGCATCCCTTACAATCCAAGTTCAAATAAAATGTCTTTTCCCTTTTTACACAGTGAGCAGTTTTAAGTTGTTTGTATAAAATTTTGTTTTAAATACAGATTATGTAGCTTCTGTACAAACAAAGCTGCAACAGTGGGTATTTTTGTGTTGTTAAGAATTGGGAATGATAGAAATGTTTGACTTCTACCTTGGGCTCTTGTATCAGGATTTTCCTATGCTAAATATTCTGGAAGTGAATGGATGGAAGCGAGCAAAGTGGTATAAGTATCTGACCTGACTTCTTTGGTTCATGAGGAGAAAATTTGGTCTTCATCAGATGTTATGCTCTGACTGAAAGGATGGAGGCAGGCAAGATACAGATGAAAGAGTATAGAAGTGCTTGAACTGTTAATTCAAAGTCTGTAGATCTCAAAAGAATCAGAGGGAAGCAAGCATCTTTTGTTCATTTTAATATCTTTTTTTCTAAGGACGTATATTAGTAATCTTTTTCGTACCAACTGGGATCATGGAAATTCCATGGGAATTAACATGGTAACAAAGTGCTTGCTTTCTCACCTGAAGGAGATTCCTGATCTAAAGTCACTCTCAGAGTGAGTGACTTCACAAATTGCTACCTTCTAATTTTCTGATGCTAAGATTCCTAGGATAAGCCAATCTTGATGCAAATTTGCCACTAAGTCATAAAAAGTTTTTTGGATAAATTATGATCACATTTTTAGTACAATTACACCATCTGCGTAGTTTACCCTATTTTTGGATGGAAGAAAAAGTACAAAGAAGCTTTGTTTTGTTCACTTTAATGACTCTAGATCAAATATGCTTGACTCTAGCAATAAAAAGCTGCTTCTGTCTGTGGGTCCTATATACCCAAGAATCTGAACTCACTCACCATCCAGAAATGGAGTTAGAAACAGATATACCTTAGCTAGCATTCATGTGCCTTGGGGTGCCTTTGCATGTGAAATGATGAACATGATTAATATGAGAACTTGGTGTTTTTGTGAACACAGAACTAGGTGGAACTCAGGTGGTACTTGCCAAGTTGGGCTGCATTATCTCTTCTCTCCCTTCTGTTTATTTATTTTGTCTGTGCCCCACCCAAGAGAATGTCAGAACTCTGAGTATATTTTCTGTGAATAAATATCTCCATCTATATCGCTGAAGCCAGTGAGACACCGAAGAAACAAGAATCCATCCATACTTCAAAACAAATGTGGCTGCAGCTCTGAAGCTCTAACTCTGTAACTTATTTCTTTTGTCACATTGTGTCCTGTTAATATTTAAAATGTACAAAAACTGTTACAAAGTAGATGGAATTTCATGCAAGTGAAGAATAATTCGAAGTGTGTATCACACTTCTGTGAATCATGTGTGCCCTTTTTATGGTTAGTGGCATAGACTAAAGTACTAAATACATTAATCCAAGAACACAGCTATTACTTTTTCAGTAATTTTGTGTAGTAATTCCACATGCAATTTTCCCTTCATTGAAAATTCTTTCAACATTCCCAATACTGAGTGGAACCTTGAGAAATTCCCAGTCTTTTCTCCACGAATAAATTTGATATGAGATTTGTAAAGGCTGCTTGTAGTGTGGCAAGGATTAGTGGCAAAAAATTTAAAGGAATTAATTACTATTCAGTTTACTCTGTTTGTATGGACAGGAAAACTGTCTGTTGTTGTCCAGTACAATTGGGACAATTGTTTGGTGTTAAAGGTGTATAAATGCCATGTTTTTAAAGGTCGTCAAAGACAGTTTCACCCATTTAGCTTTACGTAAGGTCAGTTCTGTTTAATGTCCTATCTTGGCACTTTAGTACTTCTAGTAATTGCAAGAAGTTGTTACATCCTAGGACTGTGAATGTGTGCTTGTTAATTCTAATCAGAATTGTTTAGGTTCCTATTTAAGGCTGTATCCTACCTGCTACCAAAGTAATCATAACTTCTATTAAAATTGTCATTATACTTGATGTTTTCCATTCTTTTTTCTCTTGACTGCTTGTTTTCTTGAGGTTTATTTACTCAAGAGTATTAAATTGACTTTTTTGTTAAAGAAATAATGTCTTTGTCTTAAGAAGGATGGGAGATGCACTTAACTAACAGTACTTCAGCAGAAGAAGAAAGGAGGGATTTAGGATTGAAGGATTTAAAGATTCAAAGAAACACACACAAAATTCAGGAAATTAAAATTGGAATATTGACTGTTGCTGTAGAAGTGTTGTAGAAGACTCCTAACATTTTCCCTTAAAAAAAGGTGGGAGAAACAAGCAAATTCTAATATTTATGCAGATGATTTCCAACTAAGTCTAATTTGTGTCATACAAGTCCCAGAGGCTGTTACTTGGGTAATCTTGGATATGGGTGATTATTTATTGATTCATCTTTTGGTGCATCAAGATTCCGAGCACACTGGCTTTTGTGTTGGAGTGTCTTCAGTCTGATGCTTAGTTACGTGTACTTAGGTGGTGCTGACTCCTGGTATCCCAAGATCAGGAACCCAATCCTGTCTAAACAAAAGCAAATACTTAGGGGTTTTGCTGGATTAGAGTGGCTGGAATGTCAAGGGGCTGAGTTGCTAGACAGTCTCCTGGAGATGGCTTCAGAGAATAGGATGTGCACTGTTAGTGCAATTGATACTCAGTTTTTATCAATGATGAACCTTGAACTCAAAGAGAAGTCAACATTCTTAAAATCAATTAACTTCTGTCTTAACAATCTGAAAAAAAACAAGGCATTTATATTTCAAGGTGAATTGCTGTATTTTTTTCTCTAGGTTTCACAGCAAGAGATTCTGTAGGAAGTGCTGCTTGAAGTTTTGTGTGTTATAGGTAGCTGTGGTGAGGATCTGAGAGCTCTTTGGGGTGTTCCTGTGTGGAACAGGATCGCTCTTTATCATATGTTCTTCCTCCAGTAAAATGAAACGAGTTTTGAGCATGTCCTTGCACTGCAGCAGCCTTTTGGAACAGTGATCCAGGAGACAGCAGGTGGCGTTTCTTGACCATTCTCTCCTGCCAACATTATTTCCAGAGATGGCCTGCAGTGTCACTTATGTAAGGGCAGGGCATGGTTTGCCCTATGTTTAATGTGTGCCATCTTAAAATGGAAAATCCAGGCAACAGAAAGCTGCCTCAAATTGTTAGTAATGGTTGACAATGACTGCAAACCTATAAATTTACAGCACTTACTTTGAAACTTACAGCATTTATTGAAATAACTTGTCTTTGTCAATGATCACAGTACTGTGTTTATAGTACTCTGTTGAAATCCTGCTCAAGGACCTAGATGATGGGCTTGATGCTGCTTCTTGTACGTCAATGACAATTATATATTCTTACGTTGCTATACCTTTAAGAGAAAGATGGACCCCTTTTCTGACTTGAATTTTAAAAGCATTCATTTTTACATTCAGAAAGGTTCTGGATTTTGTGCAGTCTTCAAAGGACTGACATTCCTTTGCTGTAGATGGTTCTGCTTGCTCCATGAGTGAATACTTTGTTGTTTTTCATATTTCTTTCCACAAACATCTTGAGTCTTGGTGAGGAAGGTTCACCTTTTCTTGTGCTTCTCTCAAGTTAATTTTCTTCTTCAATACAAAAAGGAAGGTGAAAGGCTTAGTCATTGCAAGAGAGCTCAGGAATGCTTCCAGGCCTCAAGAAGAGAACTCACATATTTAATAAACCTTCTAAACAAGTTTAAATAACATGAAACAAAAGTTTGTTAGAAGTTTGCAGCAGTATAGAAAGGAGGCAGACCTACCATGCATAGATCTAAGGATACACAACTTTGTTTTTCTTTTGGGCTTTTTTTCAAGGTTGCTTTAGGGTTGCATCCTTCTCAAAATATTTTGAATGTCATATTAGAGACTTGTTTGTTTTTAAACCACATCTGTTTTGGTTCCTTGCATGCCCTTCTACTGTCACATTCTCCTTAGAACAAGTTTTTAAAAGAAGATGTCATTCACACCTTCATCTTCTATTTCTTTTAACCTGCTGCATATGAACAGCATTTTGAACTCAGCAAATGTCTGGTTGCCTACTCACAGACTACTTTTTAAGTAATTTCATTTTTTCATCAGGATGATAAGTTTAAGCAGCAAGATGAGCACGGGAGACTTAACACTGCTACTAGTACTACTGGTCTCTTGTTTTGTAATGTGAAATGTAGTGCTCTTTTACCTATCTTTGCTTGTGCTGTTGAAGATATATGGCTGTAGACCTTCAGGGGCTTTTGTTTTTATGTGATCATAATTTTGTGTTTTTATGCATTTGTCTGGATCTCCTAATAACTCAGCAGCATGCGCAGTAAAAACTGAGATAGTCTGACTTCAACTCCCCAAGCAGAGATGCTGGTTTTTTCCAAGTACAGATGCTTTAACTACAAACCCTTGTGTATGGCACCCTTGTGTATCATCAAGTAAAGTCATCTTCAAAGTTCTTGTGCCAAGCAGCAACTCAAAATAAATGCAGGAGCACTGATAGTGGAGGGAAGTTGAGTCAGGGGCCATGCACATAGATCAGATGTACAGAATCAAAGTCAGCTGGGCCTGAACCTTGTGTCTGCATGAAGGGTAAAAGCCCTCTATTAGTTAAAGGAGACTCCTTCCTGTGGAGATAAAGGCAGTAATCCAGCAGCCAGTCTGGAATGTGTGGAAGTGCTGCCCAGGTTTCTTTATCCTTTGGATTTTTACCCATTTCTGATCTTCCATGTGGGCACTCACAATGCTGCTGTGAGCAACCTGGAGTGCATTAAGGATGGGTACGCTTGAGAGGAGGGTATAAAGGGCAAGTGGAACAGATGATGTCTGTCAGATCCTGGCCAGGAGAGAGGAAAAAGTCTAAGTGGACTAAATGTGACAGTGTCAAAGCTTGGCTGTATGCTGATCCCACAGATGGGCCTTTGGCTTCTGTGACCACATAGTGAGAACTGGTGCTCGGGCTGGGGTATGCTTGACAGAGGGGGTCTTTGCAAACAAGCTTCCTAACCTAGTGAGGATAGCTTTACATGCGATATGCCAGGAAGGGTTACCACAACATGGGGAGAACTGAGGGCACAAGAGAGAAAGTGCAGCTGAATGTGGCAAACAGCATGATGGGGAAGGCTCTCTCACTTCCCTGTGTAAGCAGTGCAACTTGGTTCCCATCTCGAATGCTTGTACACACATCTGAGCATAAGGAACAAGCAGGAGGATTGTGTGTATACAACTGTGGATCTAAGACCTTGTTAGGATTATGGTGATGTGGTAGCATAGCTCTCATGACTATAGTGCTGCAATGGAGGGATGCAGAAAAGATAGAGGAGTAAGGATGGCAAAGAGGGCAGGTTGAACTCTGCATAAAGCAGGTGCATGGATTTTGCCGTGGTGATGAGTGAATAACAGAGCTTTTGGGTAAGGGTCAGAGGACAGATGAGCACTGGGATGCTTCAATGGTTATTTACTACATCCTGCAAGAAGGTGTGCGCACACACACGCACACAAACATAAACACAGGTGAAACATTCTTTAACTAGCTGGAGAATGTCTCAGTCACAGACCCTAGTTCCTATCTGGGCCTTAGTCACCCTGCTTGAAAGACAGCATAGCTAGACACAATCAGTCTAGGAGATTTCTGGAACATACTGAGGGTAATATCTTGGTGCATGTGACAGAGGAATGGGTAAGGGAAGATACTCTCTTGGAGCTGTGACTCATAAATGCACAACAATTGCTGGATAGTGTAAAGTTGTTTGTTGCAGTAACAATGATTTTTGTGGAGTCAAAAGTGTGAAGTTTAAGATCCTCAGAGGAGTAATCTAGAACCAAAACTTCAGAAGAGTAGGTTTTGGCATATTCATGGTCTTACCTCCAGCTTTCTTTCCTACCCTTGAAGGAAGATGGGGTGATCTGGTTGATCTTCAGGGGCAACATTCTCAGAGAACTGGAATGATCTGTCTCAATGTGAATCTAGCCAAGCAAGCTGAGAAAGGGGCAGTATGAATGCAGAGCTCCTGACTGAGCTCAAACAAAAAAAGAGATGCACACAGAAGGTGGAAGCAGAGAGGAGGAATGCAAAGACATTGCATGTGCATTCAGAAATGAAGTCAGGAAAACCAAAGCTTAGTTGCACTTGAAACAAGCAAAGAATATGAAAGATGGCAAGAAAGGTTTTTTCTGAGGGCATTGGCAGCAAAAGAAAGTTTGAGAAGAATGTGGTCCTACTGGTCAGTGGGACAGGGGAACTAGTGATAAATGAGAGGGAGAAGACAGAGGCACTCTGCCTTTTTGCCACCAAACTTGTCAGAGGAAGAGAGGCTGAGAGGAATGGGCTTGCACAGCCTTAAGAAGAGAAGGCTTAGAGAAAACCCTATTCCTGTCTACAGCATCCTGATCAGATGACAAAGAGATGGTGGAACTAGACTATTCTCAGAAATGCATTATAGGATTGGGCACAATGGCCACAAGTTGAACCATGGGACATTCTTGTAAGTAAGGATAAAAGAAGTTATGAGGGAGATAAAAACCTGAAAGAGTCTACCCAAAGAGGATGTAAAATCTCTGTTCTTGGAGGCCTTCAGGACTCAACTGGAACCTGGACATGGCCCTAAGAACCTTGACCAGATTAGACCTGCTCTGAGCTGGGGTTTGGAGGTCCATTTCAAACTAAATGTTCTGTTATAATCTGGATGACCTGCTGACTATCCTGTCTTGCAAGAAACAAATGAAGATACCATGTTCCCAGACCATCATGATGTAACTGTCTTCTACACAGTTTTACAGAAAAAGTTATCTTTTTAATCTCTATGATACTGAGATTGGTGATTACCTATGCTGGCCCCAATGCTCACATGAGATGTCAGGGTTAAGAGTTACAATGGAAGTTCTGGACTCAAACCTGGCCTCTCTGTTGCCCCTTTTATACCCAGAATATAGCAGTACAAATTCCCAAATCGTATGACAACCACGTGCTCTAGAAACAGTCCTGATAATAGCTAGTCTGGCTGATTCCATCCAAGGGGATGTATGCTTGCAGGAGCCAGTCCCTGTATCCACTCCAGCACCTCATCCAGAAAATCAACTGCTATCTTAGATTTCATGAAGGTAGTTTTTTCAAGGTTTGTATTCTGGACAGGCCATAAGTTGAACTTTTTGTGTCCAGCTTCCTAAGTGGTAAGTGGATCCTTGTTTTCAATTTCTATGCAGCTGAGGGAAGTTTGTGGAATCTCACTTCCACTGACCTGAGTGAGATGCTTGAAGAGAGATTAGGGCCTCCAGCAGAAAATGCAAAATGAAACATAAAATCACCACCCCTGTGGCTGCTGGGCAATTCAGGCTAGCAAACTATCCCATTAACTTTAGAAACTGGATATGACTTGTAGCAGGAGACTTGGCAGCACCAATCTTGATGGAAAATTTTAGAAAAGAATATTGGAAGAGATAACTTAATAGGAACACTTGAAACAGCTGAGTGAGAATTCCCATGGTTTAACCCCAGGCAGCAGCCAAGCCCCACACAGCTGCTCACTCACTCCCCCACTAGGGAGATTAGGGAGATAATTGGAAGGATGAAGGCTGGAGAACTCAATGAGCTGAAAAAAGGCAGTTTAATAGGGAAAGCAAAGGCTGTGCACACAAGCAAAGCGAAACAAGGAATCCGCTCACTGCTTTCCATTGCTATGTAATGCCATGGCATTCTCTAGGAGAGCAGGGCCTCATCAAGCAAAATGGTTGCTAGAGAAGGCAAATGCCATCCCTCCAGTTGTACCCCCACTCCTCTTTCTTGTCACATGTTTATGCAGTGAGCATGATGCTACATGGTCTGGAATATCCCTCTGGTCAGTTGGGGTGACCTGCCCTGGCTGTGTCTCCTCCCAAGCACCCCCAGTCCCCTCCCCAGTGTGGCAGTACCCAAAGCAGAAAAGACTTTGGCTCTGTGCAAGCCCTGCTCAGCAGTAATAAAAACATCTCCGTATTATCAACCCTGAGTTCAGCACAAATGCAAACCACAGCCCCACGCCAGTCACTGAGATGAGAATTAATTCTACCTCAGCCCAAACCAGCACACCAAGTAACAACTCCCTTGCAATTATTCCATCCATAAGGACTTGCAAGCCTAACTCTCTAACTCTTCTTCCAGCTTTATGACAGCAAATGGATCTTGCTCTAAACTGTAAGATTTTAATGGGTTTGTTTTGTTGCTCACTTAAGTGTTAGAAAGAGTGGTCCTGCAGTTCTTTCAGCCACCGTGTGCTGCAGAACTGGAGACAGAGAGTCCAGCATAACTTGCAAGAACAGGAAAAAGAATCACTTCACAAATTTTTTAAAAAGTCCTAAGTTTATGCTTAGACATGAGCAAAATAGTTTAGGTAATTTCTCATCCTCCTTCTCTATAATACCATCACTTGGGGAGGGGTAAAGGGAAGGGAGGAATAAAAAGGAGAAATAAAAGGCAGAGACATTGTTAAGAACTTCTTCTTTATGTTTGAAGCTTTATCAGTTCTCACATCAGAATGACAGAAAAAGAGAACTGTGATGGAGAAAGGATGATACATCTACAGAATTGCCATAGTGGTTAGGTACTTTCAGGGGAAATTTAGACCACAAATTTTGCTCTGCTGCACTTTTACTACCCTTTGGAAAGGTTTAAGATTTGTAAGCATTGGCAAATAAAACCTTTGAAAAATTTCTCACAAAATGCTAAGAAAAGTGTATGCTTGAATTTAGGAAAGAACCTGCACTGTCTGTTACCCTAATGCAGCTCTTTATGGGCAGTCACACAGATGAAAACATCAGTGTGTCAAATTTCAGGCCTGAGAGTTTGCCTTTGCATTGGCCCAACTGGTTGGATTGCAAGGCATTTCTTCCTTGAGTTGTTGTATCTTTATCTTCTGTGTATTTCCAGGAAAAGTAGTTTTTTGTCTTGAAGAATGTGATGGGAAAAATGTGCTGCCTTGTAATATTTACATTAGCAAAGACAGTTTTAGATGTTCCCTTTTTTTACATGTGTTTGTAGCTATCTTAGTGACATCTCTATTTTATTTCTTACGAACCAAATGCTGAACTATAGAGTAACTTACAATGGGAGAGATTTCTGGAGGTCACCTTGGACCACCCCCCATTACAAATCAGGAGAGAACAGCATGAAACATCATCATAGAAAAGAAATTAAAAGCCTTGCCGGTGCAATTATAGCCATGTGCATGTAGCTCCTTTTTTTACCAGTGAAATCTACTTTGTTCTTTCAATCTTTATTCCTTTTAAGAAGCATGTATTTTCTGCTAACTCTCTTGCTTTGCACATGATTATAGGTAGCTTCTGTTCTTATCTACTCCTAAAATGATTGTGTTTTTAGGTATGAGTTGAGAACCACTCCAAATTAGGGCTTGCACTTGTAACTAGTTTTTATTGTTTTGTCCCTGAAAGTATCCTGTGATCTCCAGAGAGTGGAGTGAAGAGCTGTTCTTGCACTCACAGGTGATTTTAAGTAACTCACCACTGCTCTATTCTATTTTGTCCACAGACCATTTTTTTCCTACTGGGTAAATATAATCAGTCACCTTCTGCTACAGGTGAATATCTACAAAAAATAGTGCACAATTTGATGTCCCATGTACTTCATTAAGGTTCTTTTTATATTTACACTACTCCTTAAAAATATCTTTTCCTTAGGATCAGAGTATATATACAACTTCCTGAACCAAGTCAAAGCTTCCCATGCCAGTCATCTAATGGAATACTTACATAGTTAGCCACTTTCTTCCCTTAAGTCCTGGAGGTTGTAGTGTTTGTGATGTTTTTCCCAAGGATATTTGTCTGATGAGCTTTTTCCAGATCCTGATGACATATTTAGAAATGTCCAGATCAAGAAAAGACTTTTTACACTGCCAAAATAGCAACAATAAGAAGTAATATCCGAGTCTGGCTCTGATTATTCCTGTGTGAGAGTATGTTGTAAGGCTTGAAAATAATATTGGTCTTGCTGTCTCTTCTTCACTCAGGTTTGGATGTCCAAACAATAAGCTGCTTTCTCTCCCAATCTAAGCAGTCAGATGTTAGCTCCAGTCCCAAGGTGACATGTCAGTGTGTTTCTTTTCTCTTGTGCTCACATATAGCCAGGTGTGATTTTGTTCCTCCATTGTGTTGTGGTCCTATTGCTGCCTAAAATTTAGCAAGAGGTCTTAAACTGTGTTCAATTTGTCAATTACCATGCATGTTGCTGTAATGTTTTGTTTGCTTACATGCATAAAAGCTGAAAGTCTTCCTGTTAGCTTCAGGGAATAACTTACACATGTGCTTTTTGTCTTTCAGATATTCAAGGTCATTTCTATAAATAGTGAGTCAGGCCATCAGTGTGTGTTTTCAGCCAGACAGCTCCTGAAATTAGTCTAGACATGTATGCAGGCAGCCTGGGAGCAGCAAGTTAGAGTAATACTGTTCTGTTCTTCTGTTTGGTTTCTTAATACTTCTGTTCTTAAACTTGCACACTCAGAAAGAAGACCCATGAAAACAGGGTTTTGGGGGAGAGGAAACAAGACCTGGTTCTCCATGGCAGAAGAAAAGTACATCACAGTGTGTTTATTTCATCAGAGCTGTTTTCCTATCCTGGTTGCAGTCACAATTCCTGATGTGGTTCAGAGCAAATAAAAGAAATGAGGAAGGGTAATAACAAATCATCTGGTTTATTTTTATGCCAAGAATGTTTCTAATTTCTTTCAACATCCATGAAACCCTATTAAATAGCCCGGTATGCTTCCAAAAAATATGCACATTTAAAAGGAAACACATTGAAAATTATTGCAGTGCTGAATAATTGAATCAGGTCTACCATGCAATACCTTAGAAAATTTCCTATGAATGGCATGAGAGACTGCCATCTCTCTCTGATTCTGAGTGCAAGTAGAGATACTGTATTATCAAAATGATGCTGTGACCATAACCAAAAACTGATGAGAGAACTGAAATCTGTTCCTTAGAAACACCTGAGATAATTTAGCCATCCTGATTCCTTAGCTTCTAGCCAGAAATACCAAGGGTCTAAGAAATAACCTTCATGTAAAGGAATTTTGCTGTGTATTTTATGGACAAATATGTACTTATATCCACGTTGATATTTGCCTCAGTTTTAAAGAGATCATCCCTGGAAATTTCAGATATTGTTACACATGGATTTTCTATGCTGCCTGACAGATCAGAAAATTGAACAAGGTAAGGTGTCCTAGAAATTAGGCTCTTCAGACTGGATGCCTTCCTTAAAACTGCTGTTGGCAGTTTTGGCTGGCAGCTGTATGGTATCTTGGTGACTTCCTGCTGTGAAATTAATTAAAAGCTCTTGGCAGTCAAGTCACAGTCAAGTCACTCCAAGTGTACTTAACCAGGGTGGTTTACTTCACAAGCCCTTCCCTGTGCCAGAAATGTATGTGTGTAAGGATGGTGGGAAGCAGTGTGATCTTGTATTTTTCCTACATGCCTTGTAAATCCAAAGATCCTGAAATCTTGACAATTAATCTGAAAACTTCCATAAAACATACATTTTCTTGAAATAGAACTAATTTTGTACTACAGTATCTCAGATTACTTCATTCAGATACATGGAGTACCCGGACTTTTGTAGAAACTCAAGAAAATATAGAAGTCAGACCCACTGGTAAAAACTACTGTGTGCCACTTGGCTTCATTCCTCCTCTGATTACTTCTGCTGCAAGAGATTTTTTTCACTGGGTTCCAACACCAAGCACCCAGTCTGTAGACCTTGTAAGTATGTTTAAAATGCCAGCTCAGCTGATGCTATTATTTAAACAATAAGCAGAAACTTAATACATGAAAATGTTTCCTGTTTCTCCAAATGACCTCTAGGGGACAAATGAAAGTATAAAACAGAGAATATCAGGCTTTTTGGGTAAGAGAGACAAATTCAGTTCAGAAGCACAGAAAAATTTACAGCAGATTTGCAATTTATTCCACAAACCTAATTTGGGCCTGGTCTAATCTAACTTATTTTTCTCATTGTGTGAGTCAATAAATGTACACTTTTTTTTTAAGATTCATGCCCCATCATTGGCAAGGTTATTTAGGTATGCCTTGACCTTCAAGGAAGCAATTCTCCCTGTATTGATCTTTATCTCTGCACATAGCTCTGTCTCTCTGTATGGAGGGAGTATTATTGCTCAGCACATGCCTCCTGCTCTGCCAGGTAAGAGAAGAGGCAGAGACTTTTATGTTTGTTGTAGAGGGATCTTCCTTCATGCATTTCACAACTGGAGCTGCTGTTCCTTGTTGCTGCAGCTGTTCTTTATAGTTTCATGTTCCTTTACATACATGGACTGAATTGAGACTCTAAATTCGCCATTTTAACAGCAAAACAGTGATGAAGGTGTCTTGCTGTGTCTGTACCCATCTATGTCTTTTTCTCTAAAGCTAGGGCTAGATTGTAATTAACTTCACTGATGGATTAAAATGTTTGAAAGCTAGTAAGGCCAAAGGGCTTTCTGAGGAAAAAAAAGTTCTGCTTGCATACTCCACTGAAGCCAGCTGGTGCTTTGTGCACTTCCTCTCCTGAATGATGAATGTGACACTGCTCTTCTGGCATAGAACATCTTTTTGTCTGCATAAACTTTACACTGTGGTTGTAGGCTATAAATTTTGGCAGCATGGACAGAAACTGGGCAAATACACAGAAGGGTATTTTGCTGTTTCATGGGACCAGGTAATTGCATGTGCTCTTTGAAATATGGTAAATGAAATAAAGTGAGATCAGCTCACAGCATTTACATCTAGAATCAGACCTAGCAATACAGATATCATCATCATGCTGAATCAGCAACAGCAGACAAAGGCAAGACAAAGCAAGAACTTTTCAGGCAGCAACAAAAGATCTGTATCTCAAAATCCTCTGTGTCACATGCAAAGTGAACAGTTAGAGCAAACTGTACACAGGAGAAACTTTCTCCAGCTGAGGACCCAGAGAGCAAGTGCTAGTTATACTGGATATTCCACAGAACAAAATCCATTCATAAAGTGAAAAAACCAAACCAAACCAAAACAATCCACTCCCCTGAAAAACCAAATCAAACAGAAAAACAGACATGCAAAAAAACAAAAGTAAAACCTCACCACAACAAAAACCCAAAACAAACTCCAAACAATTAGGAAACAATATTTAATCTGGGCAATAGTTACTTAAAATTTACTGTGTCTATTGCATGACATATAAATAAAATTAATTTTTGCATATTTTGGATGTAAGGAGGAATGTTAATATTTCTGATGTGTTAGAAGAACAACTGCAAATTTGTCATTGACCCAGTAAGCACGGNGTATTTTTCCTACATGCCTTGTAAATCCAAAGATCCTGAAATCTTGACAATTAATCTGAAAACTTCCATAAAACATACATTTTCTTGAAATAGAACTAATTTTGTACTACAGTATCTCAGATTACTTCATTCAGATACATGGAGTACCCGGACTTTTGTAGAAACTCAAGAAAATATAGAAGTCAGACCCACTGGTAAAAACTACTGTGTGCCACTTGGCTTCATTCCTCCTCTGATTACTTCTGCTGCAAGAGATTTTTTTCACTGGGTTCCAACACCAAGCACCCAGTCTGTAGACCTTGTAAGTATGTTTAAAATGCCAGCTCAGCTGATGCTATTATTTAAACAATAAGCAGAAACTTAATACATGAAAATGTTTCCTGTTTCTCCAAATGACCTCTAGGGGACAAATGAAAGTATAAAACAGAGAATATCAGGCTTTTTGGGTAAGAGAGACAAATTCAGTTCAGAAGCACAGAAAAATTTACAGCAGATTTGCAATTTATTCCACAAACCTAATTTGGGCCTGGTCTAATCTAACTTATTTTTCTCATTGTGTGAGTCAATAAATGTACACTTTTTTTTTAAGATTCATGCCCCATCATTGGCAAGGTTATTTAGGTATGCCTTGACCTTCAAGGAAGCAATTCTCCCTGTATTGATCTTTATCTCTGCACATAGCTCTGTCTCTCTGTATGGAGGGAGTATTATTGCTCAGCACATGCCTCCTGCTCTGCCAGGTAAGAGAAGAGGCAGAGACTTTTATGTTTGTTGTAGAGGGATCTTCCTTCATGCATTTCACAACTGGAGCTGCTGTTCCTTGTTGCTGCAGCTGTTCTTTATAGTTTCATGTTCCTTTACATACATGGACTGAATTGAGACTCTAAATTCGCCATTTTAACAGCAAAACAGTGATGAAGGTGTCTTGCTGTGTCTGTACCCATCTATGTCTTTTTCTCTAAAGCTAGGGCTAGATTGTAATTAACTTCACTGATGGATTAAAATGTTTGAAAGCTAGTAAGGCCAAAGGGCTTTCTGAGGAAAAAAAAGTTCTGCTTGCATACTCCACTGAAGCCAGCTGGTGCTTTGTGCACTTCCTCTCCTGAATGATGAATGTGACACTGCTCTTCTGGCATAGAACATCTTTTTGTCTGCATAAACTTTACACTGTGGTTGTAGGCTATAAATTTTGGCAGCATGGACAGAAACTGGGCAAATACACAGAAGGGTATTTTGCTGTTTCATGGGACCAGGTAATTGCATGTGCTCTTTGAAATATGGTAAATGAAATAAAGTGAGATCAGCTCACAGCATTTACATCTAGAATCAGACCTAGCAATACAGATATCATCATCATGCTGAATCAGCAACAGCAGACAAAGGCAAGACAAAGCAAGAACTTTTCAGGCAGCAACAAAAGATCTGTATCTCAAAATCCTCTGTGTCACATGCAAAGTGAACAGTTAGAGCAAACTGTACACAGGAGAAACTTTCTCCAGCTGAGGACCCAGAGAGCAAGTGCTAGTTATACTGGATATTCCACAGAACAAAATCCATTCATAAAGTGAAAAAACCAAACCAAACCAAAACAATCCACTCCCCTGAAAAACCAAATCAAACAGAAAAACAGACATGCAAAAAAACAAAAGTAAAACCTCACCACAACAAAAACCCAAAACAAACTCCAAACAATTAGGAAACAATATTTAATCTGGGCAATAGTTACTTAAAATTTACTGTGTCTATTGCATGACATATAAATAAAATTAATTTTTGCATATTTTGGATGTAAGGAGGAATGTTAATATTTCTGATGTGTTAGAAGAACAACTGCAAATTTGTCATTGACCCAGTAAGCACGGTTCACCTAAGTCCAATTACTTGCCATATTTTAGATGATGTATTGGGTTTGCACGGCCTGGTTTTTGGTAGCAGGGGGGCCACAGAGGTGGCTTCTGTGAGAAGCTGCCAGAAGCTTCCACTGTGTCTGGTAGAGCCAATCCCTAGTGGCTCCAAAGATGGATGGGCCACTGGCCAAGGCTGGGCCAATCAGAAATGGAGGTAACACCTCTGTGATAACAGGTTTAAGAAGAAAGAAAAAAGTTGTTGTATTTACACAGTTGTAATTGCAACCAGAAAAGAGCAGAGTGAAAATATGTGAGAATAACTCCGTGGACAGTGATGAAAGAGGGGCAGGAGATTTTCCAGGTGTGAGATTCCCCTGCAGCCCCTGGTGCAGCCCATGGTGAGACAGTTGTGCCCCTGCAGCCCCTGTAGATCCCTGGGGAATGCAGAGATCCATCTGCAGCCCATGCAGGAGCCCATGCTGGAGCAGGTGGATGCCTGAGAGGAAGCTGTGACCCCATGGGAGACCCATGGAGAGAAGGCCCTGCTCCCAGGCTGGAGTAGCCTGCACTTGAAGGAATGCACCCCATGGAACAGTCTGGGAAGGACTGTTGCGTGTGGAACGGACTGACATTGGAGAATTTCATGGAGATCTGTCTCCCATGGGAGGGACCCCACAGTGCAGCAGGGGAA
>VWYE01009909.1:65755-112246 GCA_013398995.1 Alaudala cheleensis | reverse complement strand
GGATTGTTTGCCCGTGAGATGGACTCACACTGTAGCAGTTCACAGGGAGCTGCTGCTCCTGAGATTGGAACCACGTTGGGAAGGTCACAGAGAACTGTCTCCCATGGGAGGAACCCAGGGTGCAGCAGGGGAACAACTCCTCTCCCTGAGCAGTGGGAGAAGCCACAGGTCATGAACTGACCATAACCCCCATTCCCTGTCTCCTTGTGCCACTGGGGTAGGAGGTAGAGCTGGGAAGGAGGGAAGGGTGGGAGGGGAAGGTGTTTTTAAGGGTTTATTTTACTTCTCATTGTCCTGTTCTGATTTTTTTCTTTTTAGTAATGCATTCACTTCATATCTCTAAGTTGAGCCTGTTTTTCCTGTGATGGTATTGGTGGGGGATCTTTCCCAGTCCTTATCTCAACTCATTAACCTTTTGTTAAATTTTCTCTCCTCTGGGCAGTTTGCAGAGGGGAGTGAGTGAGTGGCTTTGGTGGGTGCCTGGCACCAGCATCAACCCACAAAAAGCATTTTCAACGTGATTCCTCTCTCTTTTCAACACCTGTACAAAAATATTGCTGTTATGGATACTTTGCAGGTAAATATGACTTTTGATTTGTATTGCATACCTGTGAATTATGTACTGCATTTGCTGATAGAACAGGCATCTACTGGCTACAATAACCTGTAAATACTTAGAAGATAGTCTGCTTAAACCCAACTACTGCTTTTGCAACTTCATGGGACTATGACCTTAGTTACAGCTATCAGAAAGCAGAACATTGAGGAAACACATTCTTGTGTAAAACTTTTGTTCACAAAATTAGAGTTTTCCTTACTGTGACACTGATAAAATAAAAGTATGCCCTCTATCATTTAGAGCATGAGATGTTTACTCTAAAGAACTTCATAACTTGTTATTCTAGCAAAGTGATTGCATTTTTTGAATAGTTTCAAGCAGTACTGGAAATACAGAATAGTACTAGAAGTTATTTATGTATGGTTTTATAGATGCCCCAGAGGTTACAGTAACCTTCACCCATCCACCTCTACACATAAAAAAAAACAATTAGAAGAATTTTGTGGTTAAATGTATTTACTTCTCTTGACTCACAGCAAACACATTACCAAAATGTTAAATTAAAAAAAAAAAAAGTCCTGTAGTGTGTAATAAACATGATGGGGTTTTCTACCCTGAATAACATGTTACACTGTTTTGTATTGGTGTCCCAAATTTGATGTGCATGGTTCTCAGCAGCCAAGAGTCAAATACTACATGAACCATATTGTACTTCGAAAATCTCCTGAAATGTCTGAAAAATGCTCACATGCTGCACAAACATATTCCAGTGAACAAAACTGAAACTTTTCTTCACTAAATACAAAGTCAGAAAGTCAGAGCTCCCTGTACCTGCACCTTGTCTCTGCAGCAGAATTAAATATAGACCTTAATACATCACATGAGTTACAAAAGTTTCAACACTGAAGTAATTAAGTTCTCAAGGCTCTCTCCAAAGTCTTATTGTGTAAAAATGTTATTTTTCCAACATGTTTAGGATGCTCAGCTATGAAGGCTGGTTCATATGGAATTTGCAGCTTGTCCAGAGAAGTACTGATGTTCTCCCTCACATTTGCTACAAGGGTAACTAGAGATGCTTTAGACACCACAATAAAAAAAAAAACCCACACTTAACCATTCTAATATTCCAATTTCTACTAATACTTTAAAAACAAAAGTTTTGGAACTTATACTCTTAAAATTATTCCTTTGTTGTATGTGATTGGAGAGAATGTAGTTTCCATGAGAATAAGCATGTATGCAATATATATAGTCATCCTTTTCCAATAAAGAGGCAAGCTGACACCAAGACACATTGAATTCTCCATGCTAAGTCATTCATTATTCATGTTGTTTTCCAATATACATTAATGTAATTTCCTTTACAAGATGCCCACTGTGGATCTTACTTTTCCTATTTGGGAAAACAATAGCAGGAAGGAGAAATATGTGCATATTATTTAAACTGAGGAAGGGACAGGTGCAAAATTAAGTGATTTTTAGCTGAATAGCACCAAATGTTTACACAAATTCAAATGGGAACTACTTATATATGTGTTAATAGGGGATTTGCAAGAACTGATGCCATGCAAGGATGACACATGAGGTAGAATTCTAACGCTTTTGCTGCAAAGTTCAAGGAAGTAAGTACAACATCCTGAGAAAGAATGCACTGGAGATTTGTTAGAGCACATCAGTCATTCAGGGATGTTGCATGTATCACACAACTAACTTTTGTAAATCTGTGTTGGTCTCCTTTATTATAGGGATTTGTAAGGAAATAAATGGACCTCCCATGTTGTGTGATGTGTTTTAAAACAACAACAATTATGATATATTATGATATAGTATATAAAACACAAACCCATTAAATATTATTATATGCTATAATAGCTATATAGTAATAAATTATTAGATTTATATAATCAATATGTAATATAATAATTTCATATGTCTGTTATTAGATGTAATTATAATATATAATAATATGTTAATATTATAGTGATAAAATAGAAATAGAAATAGAAATATAAAATTATTATTATTGTTATTATTATTGTTATTGTTATTATTGATGTTATTATTATTATTATTATTATTATTATTATTATTATTATTATTATTATTATTAATGTTGGGGATTCAAACATATACTTGAAATATTTACTTGAATAACTGCAGTGAACATTTCAACGGTGGTTTGCAAGCAGACATTTTATTAGGAGTGCCTTGGGGCATTGCAAAAAGGATACATAAGGGTCATCAGTTCTATCTTTACTTTTAAAGGACATGAGTTAATTTTCAGCTAGGTTCTAAGGACTCACCACACCTAGCCTCAGCCAAGAGATCAGAAATATTTTCTGGCTAAACTGGTCTTTCGCAGCAAACTAAAATTTTTAATGAATATTTTTCCCAAGTTTAACCCATGTTTTGGTCAAATAATGGAATTCCTAGAAATCAGTAAAGGTTTTCACTGTGGTTGAAGTTCACTATATTTTAGCTGAAATTAAAGACCTCTTTTCTGAATAGTGTCTTTGCAAGCTGTTGACTATCAGCAATAATTAAACAGCATCTTCTATCACACGTCTTGGCTTTCCAAGCACAAAAATACTTCTTTCTTCTGAGGAGAACACACAGTGCTTTCCCGGAGGCTTCAGGCAGCCAGGGAACCTGGCCAGTAAAGAAAAACAGCATTCTGACTGAAAAATGTGTTTCACATCCAAGTTGAACTAACTATCAGGAGCCATAAGACAGTGAGTGCAGGTCTCCTTTCATGGGCTCCTGTCCTTCCATTTACCCTTTTCACATCTTTTGAGATTTCAGACAGTACTGTGTCAAGTGGACAGCAGAAAGCAGAAGTTTTAACTGCATATAAGTAGCAGGGTACAGAGGTTTAGAGCAGGAGATTTCCACCTGGCCTTTGCACTGCTGATTTTCTACTCAGGTGCACGCAGACCCCAGAGGACATGCTGAGAGGAAGCTGAAGATCTCAAGAGTCTGTAGAAAGGAGGTGTCAGGAGCCCCAGGGAGTTTAACAAGGACAAGTCCAAAGTCCTAGTGCAACACTACAGAGAATGGAATGAATGGTTGGAAGTGATCTTTGATAGAGCCAAAGACAAACGCTTCATGGAAGTGCAGAGTGACAGGAATGGAGGGAAGAGGAACAAATCAGAACACAGGAATAAGGACTGTTTTCATCAGATAATTCCACTGCATTGGAACAGATTCCCCTGAGAGATGGTGGAGTTTTCATCCCAGAGAGGTGTTCAAAACTCAACTGACATCTTCAGGCGCCTGATCCTGTTGGATCCATTTTGAACAAATGGAGGACTAGATGACCTTCAGAGGTCCTTCCAACCTCTCTTATCCTGTGATTCTCCAGCTCCATAAATACTGTAGTCTCTTTAGATGCTGAAGTTATCAACACAACAAATCTATTTTCTTTTGTCAGTCAGACAACTGGTAGTTTCCATGGTAACAAGGGGACTTCGTATATCTCAATTTTTCCTACTCATTAGCTTAATTACCATACTTTAGGAAGATCTAGGTGAAGGTGAAGGAATTCCTGATTACCACAGGATTATCTCTATTTTTCACCATGTTGTTTCTTTATCAGATGGGGATTTTGGAAGACAGTATTCAGTAAATTGCCTGCACGAGGCTGTTGGTGTCAGTAAAACGTGGAGAGACATTTTGCCATCTGCTTACTGCACAAAAGTAGCTAGAGAAAAGGAGAATGTTCTTATCTCTTTTACCAGAGTTTCATTACCAGCCTCTCATGTAAGAAAAACTCAACATTAAATTATTATTAACATAAAAATTTACGCCATAAAAAGGCAATGAAGTTATATTCCTACATCTAAAGATATTATTAAGAACCAACAAATAGTTAAACGTTTTACATTACTCACTTTGAAAGGAGCAATTAGGTTTTATATATCCACTGATATCCTTCATTCTGCTTATCTGATTTTGTGTTGCTTTTTAGGTGATTTAGAAACATACTCAGTTTCAGCAATGTCTGCCATGCTGCAAAACTAAGTCTTTTTGCTATTTACCCTAATAGTTCTCAGATTGCATCCCACATAGTTACAAAAAGGGAAACATCAGCTATATTTACAATGTCAAGAAAGACAACTTTTTTTTTCCCTTAAGCTTTCATCTTGTTTGCTCCCTTAAAAGCACTAAAAATGAATAGAAAAGAATTTCCTGGGGAAAACCCTGAAACACTTAGATAAAATAGAAGGAAATGACAGTGAAAGAGAATGACAGACCTGTGTGTCATGGATGGGGGTGGGAGACTCCAAATTATGAAGCAGAGGGTAAGAAGCAAAGTCTTTCTTCATAGTCAGTGGCTAAAAGTCATGACATTATTAATCATTTGTATAGGACAAGAAATGTGCATGGCTCTGTGCTGTGAAAGATAAACAAATAGAAGGATCTGTCATGGTTTTACATTTTAAAGGAAGGGGAAAAGTCAAAGGAACACAGTACAGTACATGTAACCATTACAGCTTTCAAGTTTTAGAGAACAGTTTAAAATTTCATAAGGTCAGGAGTAGCTACAATTCAAAACTGCTTTCTGAGTAACTTCTATCCAAAAAGTTGCTTCAAATCAACTTGTTTCTCTCCTGTAAAGCTGTAGTGGCTCTACTGAAAATTTCTGCAGTCAGAAAAGCTTCAGACTGCATTTTGGAATCTATTCTGACAAAAAACCCAACAAGTATTACTTGAAGTCATTAAATTATATTTCATAAGTAATGTAAGTTGTGCCCATAGATGTTTTTGGGCACTGAATAGAAACATCAGTAGCTCCTTATTTGTAGTGTAATGTGTAGATTTGCATTATACTGAAACAATTTGCAGACAAGAAGTTGGTATATTTGCTACAAGCTTTTATCTAGGTAAGCTGGGTGCTCACTAGGAAGAGTCTCCTTACACAACCAGCAGAGGAATGTGATTCATATGTCTGTTTCTCTGAGGATGAATCACAGGAACAGGGAGAGAAGATTCGGAGGCTAAGACAATTACTGCCATCCATCTGCTGAAAGGGAATCCTAGAAAAGCTTGGGCTCAGAAAACATTTTTCTAAGGCAATGTTTCAAATTACTCTTCAGTTATACTAACAATTTCAGCTGGCTTTATGACCAACACACCAGCTCATACCCCTTTCCCAATGATGAATTAACTAACCCTCCTATTTGATTCCTAGACTGGGCTAGCTAGGGATATGCCACACTTCCAAGCAGTCAAGCATTTACTAAATCAGAGTGGTTTTGACTCTCAGCCATTGCTGCTAAGAGCAGTTTTGGCAAATGGGTTGCCTTGTTACACCTTCTGGTTTGTGCATCATCAGCTGGAGTAATTTTTCAGATCAATGCTTCAAGCATATCAGTATATATTAATGTTACACTGAGCAGGCATTTCATTTCACAGAAGGAGTCAGGGAGGTTCAGACAAAAGATGATACTCAAAGATGTGAAAAAAAATTAATTTGAAAGTACCTAAGGCAAGCTGCATTTAACCTTGTTGTGTATCAAATTTTTATCTAGCTTAATTCATATTAAATGGGAATTTAATCAAGTCCTATTCACAGTACTGCAGCATTTAATTACTAAATCTGTAAGAATGCTCCTCTTTACATACATACTTGTATAAAGTTCATTTTCATCTTCTCAATACCCAGCCTGCAAGTTAAACTCCTGCATACATAAATTTGTTTTCTTTTAACAAATACAACACTTCTAGGCTAAAAGATCCTGGTAGCTTTCAGGGTTCATAATTTGACATATTGGTAGTTCTCAAACCTCAGTATAGCTGACTAGTAGATTCTTATATAAATCTCACTAAGAAAATTATCAGATACCTTTTTGTTTTGCAAGAGATGAAACAGTAGAAATTGCTATCTGAGTCAAAGACCATCAAGGTCCTAAGGAAAGCCTGGTCTGTAGCAGTCAAAAAGCTTCCTTTAGGACATTCTGCAAACATAGATGACTGGTTGAGAACAGATCATAAGGCTGCATATGTGTGAGTGTGGCAGGAATCTAACAAAAATGTAGTCAAAAAAGAGCCAGAACCAGCCAAGGAAGTACCAGCAGGATGGATGGTCCTGGAAAAGATCCAGAGTGGGAGAGAAAAGTCTAATTTTGTACCAAATGCTGGCTTTAAAAAGATTTGATTTTCTGAACAAAGAAACTGCCTCCTGTTGCTTGTCCCTGCTGTATTCAAAGAGAGAATTTTGTGTACTGTCTTTGTAAACACACACCCCAAATTGCAAACTTTACAGATTACATGCTTTATGTAAAGACTCTTGGCTGAAATACATCTCAGGGTACTTGATGCTTGATTCAAAGCTACTGCTTTTCTAAAATCTACTGCCTTTTCAAACTCTCCTCAGCTTTTTTTTACACAGTTACAAGTGAATATTTATCATAGGCAGAAAAAAGTAGGCAATTCAAGGATCTAAATGCAACTTTTTTTTTGTCCATGCATATTGTGCATTGACATAAATAGCAGAACACGTCATTGTGTCTTTCTCTCCCTGCAGTGCTCCACAGTGATGTCAGCACGCCTCCAGAAAGGCATAGAATCATAGAATCTATACTGGAAAAGACCTTTAAGATCATTGAGCCATAACACTGCCAAGTCCACCACTGAAATGTGTCCCTCAATACTATGTCTACATATCTTTTAAACTGCACCTCCAGGGCAGTGACTCAGCCACTTCCTGTGCAGACTTGACAACCTTTTCTGTGAAGAAATTTTTCATAATATCCAGTCTAAACCTGGAGCAACATGATCTTCTCTTATTCTGTTATTTGGAATAAGAAGCTGATCCCCATNTTTAAGATCATTGAGCCATAACACTGCCAAGTCCACCACTGAAATGTGTCCCTCAATACTATGTCTACATATCTTTTAAACTGCACCTCCAGGGCAGTGACTCAGCCACTTCCTGTGCAGACTTGACAACCTTTTCTGTGAAGAAATTTTTCATAATATCCAGTCTAAACCTGGAGCAACATGATCTTCTCTTATTCTGTTATTTGGAATAAGAAGCTGATCCCCATCTGACTACAACTTCCTTTCAGGTAGTTGCAGAAAGTAATAATGTTCTCCAGAACTTCCTTTTCTCCAGTCTAAGCGGCTCCAGCTCCCTCAACCACTCTCTGGATACACTCCATCACCTCAACATTTTGCTTGTCATGAAAGATTTGAGGTGTGGCCTCACCAGTGCTGAGTACAGGGGGCAATGCTCCTGCTGGCCACACTATTCCTGATCCAGCCCTGGATGCCATTGGCCTTCTTGGCCACCTGGGCACACCCTGGCTCATGTTCAGCTGCTGTCACCAGCACCCCCAGGTCCTTTTCCTGTGGGCAGCTTTCCAGCCACTCTGCCCCAGCCTGTGGCACTGCCTGGGCTTGTTGTGACCCAAGGGCAGGACCCAGCACTGGCCTTGTTGAACCTCACACCACTGGCCTTGGCTCATGATCCAGCCTGTGCAGATCCCTCTGCAGAGCCTTCCTGCCCTGCAGCAGATCAACACTCATACCCAACCTGGTGCCATCTGCAAACTGACTGAGGAGATTGGCTAACACAATCTTCATTCCTGAGGAAGCTTCCTAGGTGCTGGCCTGGTCTGTTTTAAGCCAGTGTGGACCCACATCCTACCGTGCAACTATGTGAGAATATCCCTTGCCTTAATTCACCTCTCAGTTTTCTGGGAAACTGGTGGAAACTAGTGGAATGAACAGCAAGAAGTAAAAGATTCTCATGGGGATTCACCATGGTCACAACAATGAAGCAGCTTGGAGGGAAACTTACTCTGCCAAAAGTATTATATTCTTCTATGAATACTCTTAGTTCATTCCTGTTGTGGATTTCTTATCTCTCTGGCTTAGACAAATAGAGAGTACACTTCAGAGCCTACAGTTGGATATTACAAACTTCAAATTATTTAAATTTGCTTAAGTCTTTCTTACCAGTGACTTATATTTTTAACTATTGAATTGAGCAACTGAAAATCAAAGTGTTAGTGTATAGGCTGCAACAGGTTTTTTTTGTTTCAGTTGGAGACTAAAATAAAAGCTCCCCATTTCTTTCCTGCTGCTGTTCCAAGCTTCTCTTTCCCCCTTCAAGTAAGGACCAAAGGAGACCCTTATTCAAACACATGGCTTGTATAGATGTCATGATGTTCTTAGATGCAACAGATACCCGTTCTAACTTGCTGTCCTCCAGGAAGAGTACTGTGTATCAGCTCAAGTGACAACACTAGTGAAACCCATTTGTGAAACCCATTGCAGACTTTTCTTTAATAGGATTAGGAGTTTCCTTGAGGACAGAAAAGAAGAGGAAGAAAGAGATCTCATATAATCAATTTAACCAAGAAGTGCTGAAGCCCTTCCTACTGGGTTAATATTCCTAGCCAGCAAGACAAATGCAATCAAACTCTGCAGTAGCACTTTGAATTCCTTTCATGGTCCAATTTTTCCCAGGGATTTGCAGGTCATAAATTTACACCTGAATATGGAGTAAGTGCTTCTCTAGGAGCTGTTACAGTGATTCTCTATTGCAAGAACTCATTTTTGTCTTCTCTGGTTTTCCATGATAATGATAGTTGTTCTGCTGGCTAGCACAATAAAGCTGAAGTAAAGCCTTGGGTCAAGACCCATATTTTATAGGGTCAAATTGTTCTTTATGTAGCTTTATCTAGCTCAGCATCTTTGACTGCACTGCTGCTCAGGCAGAAGAAGAAGGAAGTTTGCATGTCAGGAAGATTGCTTCCTATTGCAGCATGAATAGCCCAACTGGTAGCAAGTTGGCTGTGTGCCATTAAAAATTGAACAGCCAAGTCAAACTGGGTCAGGTTTACACTTCACCAGGGCAATGCTGTCTAGGCAGACACCAGCACAGGAGCGTATTCAGATCAGAGTCTGCTCAGCCATGGGAGAAGGAAGAGAAAGCAAAGGAAGCTTGGCTGTCAGAAACCTTATTTTATCTTCTATTGTAAATACACAACTGGCAGCTGGTCAGGCATTCAAAGTTGAAAGGTCTACTGGCACCTGTTTAGGTACATCCCTTCCTCAGTAATGGGCTGAAAATGTAAGCTGCAGACAGCAGCCTCAACTGAGAGCTAAAGCTGTTTTCCATCTGAGCTGTGGGTTGTCTTTTAAGTTCTGCCTGTGTGCCTTACCTAAGGACAAACAGCTCCTGTGGCTATCATCACTGCCATTGGATGAGGTGGCCACTGCTCTGGCTATCAGGCCCAATCTGCTGCCCATTAAAGACAGGAGGCAGACCTGAGATGCTGCTCAAGTATGCTGAACTGTCTCCATGTAGTCCTCTTTTCTCTCACATGTGTTACACTTGGCTTGTGGTAAAGCAAGTCAGTTCTGGAAGTCAATTCAACTTTCCCATAGATCATGGTTTTAAAATTTACACTTTTAAAAGCAACATTAATAGAATGGCTGAAGACAAGAGCATTAAAATTTGCATTTAGATATGGAGAGCATAATCCCATCCATCACAAATATGAAGCTACTCTTTCCTTCTCCCACAGTGAACCCTAACATTCTTTGGAGCAGCATGCAGTTTTGCTCTATATTTGGTCTTACAGTCTGACTAACATAACCGCCTACAACTTCCCACTTGTTAAGAGGATGTGCCAGTAGCAGCTGCCTAGAGGAAAGAATAGGCAAAAGGGAGATAGAGCAGAAGGGGAAAAAAATTGCTAGAAAAGACAGCTGATGGCACTTGAGGCAAGTGACATTATTCCCCCTCTCACAATGGAGAGCTCTGTAACGGCACAAAAAGGCTGGTAGAAATAAAGGTGTGAAGAGATGGACAAGAAACTGGTTCAAATGTCCCCATCAGCATGGAAACAAGAGAGCTCACACACTCAGTGAGGGAGATCAGTCAGTCACCTTGCTGAGGGAGCAGCATGATGGAGAGAGGCATTCAGGAGGGCTGAAGGGAAGCAGTGCTGTCTCCCCAGAGCTTGGAGATTTACAGTGTGCTTTACAGCTTTAAAGTGTGCTTTACAGATGCTGGAAACTCATAACAGTGAAACGAGAAAAGGAGCACAAGGACTGGATATCCGTGTCAGATGGTTGCTGAAGGTGTTATGAGAATGGCTTGCAGCCTGCAGTGGTGAAGGACCTGAGAAATAGAAGTAGAGCTAAGTGAAGGAAGGAACTAGAAGAAGTGAAATACACATCTGTGTCTTAGTTATGACTGCATTTTTCTCCCCTGGTTGAGCTATGGGGCTGGTTTTCAGCCTAATTAACTTCTCCTGAGTGTATTCATGCTCTCCTGAAAGGCACCTTTCCTAAAATAATTCCAGCCACTGTACAGAGTGGGTCTAATCAAGACCCTACCTCTTGCATCCACTCAGACTGAGCTTTATGGGAGAAATTGTGAGTGCTGACTCATGGTAGTTATGGCATACAGATGTAGTTCTCTTTTGTATACTTCTTCAATCTTTTTTTTTCCTAGAGCAAGGCTGACACCAATTTTGCTGTGTGCCACAGGGCAACTCTGACCATTTTGTCCCAGGGGGAGCCAGAGGATCTGAAGCTTGTGACCCTTGGTCACAGTGGGCAAAAGTCTCACATCTCTCCCACAAACCCAACTGCAATGGCTTATAACCCACAAGACCAAGATGAAAAGGTTTTGCTCTGTAACCAGCTTGTAAAATGCAGGAGACTCCTTAGCTGGAGAGGATAAGGAAGGCTACAGGGAGAGGGAGATGGGGTTCTTCTGATGGCCTTGCCTACAGGCATCCTCCTGTGTAGCTGAATCAGAAAATGGCAGGAGGTTCAGAACTGAGAAAATACAATATAGCAAAGAAAAATGCAGAGTATGTCTTGAAAAGCTACACATTCAATTAAATGGTTTTGAAGGGCTTTCAGGTTTGAACAATGTAGGTAGGACAGTTTCTGCTTGCTGGGTAACTAGGCCTTGTCTTCATGTTAACAACATAAAGCAGCTCTAAAACAAAATACATTTTAGGGATGTTTACTAGACAGTTTGTAAGGCATTTAATATTGGTAAGATTATCTATTTTATTAATCAAGTAGACCTCCAAAATTATTAGGCTGCCATTTCCTGCACCCATAACTCTTTTTGTATGACTCATGGCTATTTGGGACAAGATGTTAAGGTGAAAATTTGAAGATGCTTGAAAACAAAAAAATCAAAATGGGGAAATTTTCTGATGTACAAGCAATTGTTCCTCTCCTTTAGACAACATTGTAATTGAGGTGTTTGAGCTGCAGAAAGGAGAATCACAGAGTCACTGAATCACTAGGTTGGAAGAGACCTTCAAATCATTGAGTCCAACCAGACGTGGCTCTGCAGCAGTGTTCTCAGAGATCATCCTGGCATTGTAGAATCCCTTGTAGAAAGGTGACTGGTGGTCTAAGCACTAGGATCCTAGGGAGTTAATGAGAACAAGTAAAGTGAAAAGAGAAGAAACTTTTATTTAAATAAAAAAAAGAGCAGAAGAATAAGAAAATGTATTTTGCTGTTTTGCCACTATCTGTCAGAAACATATGCAATTAATCTTTCACTCTCCTCTATATGCATAATAGGATCTACACAAAAATTGGCTGTACATGAAAGTCTAAAAATGCACAATTAAAGCCCTAGAATAAAATAAATCTGTAAGTATCCAACAGAAATGAGTAGTGGCATGGTTTCATGCTGTACAGCCATTGGATTTGCCAGTACAAGTCGGGTAGGAAGACCACTGATGTCAATGCTGAAATCAGGAATGTTAGTGCATGTCCTCATCAGATGTTCATTAGTGAAATGGGTACAATTATTTAAGATATTTCTGTCTTACAGCTGCATGCTACAGAAGAGTGGGTTGAAGAGGCAGCACAGACATGCCTCATCCCCTTCAGAGTGAAATTCGGCAGGTTTGCTAAACCTGGGGATAATACATTTAAAATGAAGTAGCTGCAGTGCAGTGGGTGACATTTGCACAGTTCTCCCTCATGATCCATTCTGCCAGCTGGCTGGGGGTGGTTCCTCCCACACAGCACTGGCTACAAACATTTATGAGCCACTGTGGTCGTGAGCAGTCCCAGACATTTCTGTAGGAAGTATTTCAGTGGAATTAGTTTTGCTGGTGTCTAGTCTTGACTATTCATGTGAAGGCTGCCTCATACAATCCTTTTAGAACCTGCTATGTAGTAGCTTTAATAAAAACTCTCATTAGGGAATGTTTTTTTATGCTTTCCACTAAAGATCAAGTTTCCAGGCAGCATCTGTATGCATGTTTATCAGATGTAAATAGTTTTGGACCTTTCTGATCTTGGTGCTGCTCTCACAGGCCTCCAGGATAGATTGTACTAGACACAATACTGTTTCAATTTTAGTTTAACTTTCTTCACAACAAGACTGCACCTGTTGTCAGTTGTCATTACAGTTATGCTGCTGGCTGGCTTTATAACCTGATTTTGAAAAATCATCTTGTCCTTTGAAACAAATTGAAAAGACCATGATTAACTGTTCCTAGAAAAGTCGTCTAATTTGTAGTAGAAATTCTGTAAAGAATAAAGCAACTTGTAGAATTCCCTTGCAGCATATCACTCTGTATTGATAAATATTCTTCTGGGTTTATATCTGCCATTTATCTTGTATAATGATATTTCTTTAAGAGACATTTATGTGACATCTTCTCTGACGTTTTTAGACAGTTCCTATCTCCATTAATTTCATAATAGTTCTCCACAAGGTAGAAATACCTTTCTAGTTTTCACATAGCACCATCATTGTCAGTTTTACTGCAACCCATTTTTTAGTTGGCTAATTAGTGTCTTGTACATAATTTATTCCTCAGTGATTTAGTCGCTGAAAAAAGTGCAGTACGATCAGAGAATCCCAACTCCAAAAACACAAGCTAATGTTCTCTACTGATGTAAATTGATAAAGGTCTTTTGAATAAAAGAAATATGTCCATACAGGAAATAATTCAGTAAAGAGAAAGTCTGGCTTCACCCAAATTAAATCATTTCTATGATGGGATAAATGTAAAGGATTTTTTCAGAGAGGGTAATCAAAATAATAGGACACCAGAAGACTTATTCATGATATATCTGTTCTCTGTTCAGCTGTACTTTCTGTACAGGCAATCATTAGGAAAATTTATGCTATATGATTCATCATATAGCATACACCATTATATCACACATTATCATATATAGAAGCAGCATGAGCAGTGCAAATGCAAATGCATTTGCAAATTCTGAAATTACTGATATCCTGCATGTGTTATTAGATCAGATTTTCTTTTTATGAACCAGTGGGCAAATACATACAGCTGTGTTACACTACATGTGCCTAAGGGTGTATTAATGGCACAAATTTGGTTTTATATTAAATTGGCTGTCTCCATACCTTTAGATACTGTGGGCCTTTCAACATGTCACTAGTGTCACAGAAATGCCCCCAGGTAGTATTTGAGAGGGTCTCTTTCTCATCTACTTAATTTCTGATAGTTTGAGAATGTAAGTGAAAACTTAAATGAACATGGCTCGGTTTTGAACTAAGTTGAAGAGGAAGTTCATGAAAAATAACAAACATACATTTTTGTAGATCATATTTTTGTGACTGACAAAGAAGAAGCTTCAAGATTCAGTGATACTGAGTCACATGGGAATGAACTAGGTCACTCTCCAACATATCCTCATGTAGAGGTTGTCTATAATCCTAATAGTAGTTGTTACCTACCATCTAAGCATCAGGGAAAACAAAAGAAAATGGGAAAGAGAACAAAGGCTTAGTTCTTGGGTTTGGTTGTTTTTGGTTTTTTTTGAGCTTCCAGCACATATTTCTAGCTTTTGCATAAGCCTTCTTCCACTTTTTAAGGTATGTACCTCTTAGAATTAGAATGTCAATCTTTGTTATTATTTGAGTTATGTTATAGCAAACATTCCAGTTGCTTTCTCTGTGCTCCTAAAGTTTGAAATGCTGTCTGTGAAGTCTGATGATGCCAATTCAATTAGGATCCCATTCAAACAAACAAATTCAAGAGGTTAATTAATATTTAAAAGTGACCCTTGCCTTTAGAAAAAGTAACATTAAGTCTCTTATTCCAATCTTCTGCTCATTCCTTAAGCTATAATGGTATTTCTATTTTCTTAACTTCAGTCTTACAATACAGCTGGTTGTTTTTTCCTCTCTTTTTACATTTTGCAGTTCTTCAAAAAATCTCTAAGAAAAAGATCTTTCTCTTATAGCTTGTCTGAAGCCAAGTTGACAAATACTGTAATCACTCCAGAGCATTTTTATGTCCTTCATATAGTCTGTAATAAATAAATTAAAATAAATAAAATTATCTCTCTGCCTTAGAGGGCCTGGCAGCTCTTCTGCTCTTGCCTTCTAGCTAGTCCTCCATCACTGGTTTAGCCTTCACTTTACAAGAACCACTTTTCAGTGGTGCTCAGTGAAGAATGACCGTGTCAAACCAGACCCATGCATTTGCCATATAAAATACCTAGAATGCCAAGAACTCCATATCCATTTCAATACAAAGTACAGCAGCTTCTCCAGTACATATTTATTTGCTTAAATTAATACAATACATCATACATGTTTCTACTATTGAGATAGAAAGCCAGAAACTAAAGATTCACATGTAGTTGGTTCACTTCATGAGCTGTGGCTTTAAATAGGAACTCGATGTTCTAAGTGAAATAAATATGCAACACATTATTTGCAAAATCTGTTAGGAGTACAAAATGTTAGCTCTGTTACATCTTGTTCAGCTAAGCAGACATGACATTTTCAAAACTGTTAATAATTATTAAAACTTCTAGGAATAATAAATACGGTACTTATATTACTTCTTAACTGTACACTCAAAACAGCAGAGTCCAGCAGCACCATATGAAGAGAGAAATCAAAGAATAGGTAATAGACAAACACAGAGTTGTAAAAAGGTGGGTGCATAGCATTACTTGGTCTTTCCAGTAACTTGTTTTACAGGAAACAGCACAGGATAAACTTTAATTATTATATTATCATAAAGTATTTTACCCTTTGAGCTTCTGAACACAGAGCACCTGTCCTTGCTGTCATGAACTGGAGGCTGTCGGGCAGCCAGGAATATCCAGTTTCACAAGGAGATGGATGGCTGATTCCTGTGGCCAGACTGGAAACACCTTGTTCCAAGATCATGTACAACTTTGCTTTCCCTGTAAATATGTTGCCTATCTTCACCCTTAAACTTTACTAGCCCAGATTTTGGCTTTTCCTGCACCTACTCTGTACTCCAGTGTGTCTTGCAGAACCCTTCCTGCTACCCTTAAGATCAGAAGAGCCTCTAACTTAACAAACCACATGCCTTCACTTGCCCAGACTCATTATGGTAGGGCAAATTTATCTTTCCTCAGCCTAACTTCTGGAAGCATCTCAGCTGTGCAAGTTTGTAGCCACTCTTATTTGCTGTAATGCTCTCCAAAAGGATGAAACCAGGCTGCCTAAACAAAGCAGAGAAAGGGTATAAATGTGGTTTTATATAGAGGTGGTGGAGACTGGGCTTGAGTTTTATGTGTCCCCATAAACTGAAAACCCAAATTACAGAGAGCAATAGTAAGATAAATACATTCTTTTCCACAACATAGCTAGAAAATTATACATAAAATCACATTAGGAATGAGAAAAAGAACAAAATATATCCCCCAATGTCCAGGACACAGGCAATGTCTGTATCGGACTTCTGAGCCTCTACACAAGGCAAAATAAGGAAGCCAATTCCTTCAAAATGACAAATGGGAAATAGCTTCATTATGAGAGCAAATTTCTATAAAGCATTTTCAAAGCTATTAAAAAGCAAAGGCTGTTACTGTCTGTTCCCAAAGCGGTGCCAATGTAAATAATGTGAAAATAACTTATGTTTGAAAAGCAAGGTGCTTCACAATGAAGGCTGTTATTTGACTTTTAATTTGTCCCTTGAGGCCTCTTTGTAACAAGTGTCTTAGACCCATTTGCATTATGTTCTACAGCAGGGAGAACTGTCATCTCCAAAGCACATTGCTTGCGCCACTGGGCACTGTCTTCTTACCTCAGCAGTAGTTTTGTTTGCAATTTCTCTTATTGATAATTTGCAGTTTTAAATGCCTGTTTTACTATGGTAACGTAAATTAGACTTGTGTGCTTGAGAATTAGTTTAGTACGACTTTGTGACTGGACAGAATCTCAAAATTTCATTGTGAAGAAATATTCTGCTTTCTAGAAAAAATGTGACGAAAAGGGGTTCACATTATAAATGACTTGCAAACAGTAATGCCATTCTGGGACTCTTTTCCACATGTCTGAATGTGGTTGTCAGGTGCTTCTGCTCCAGTGAGAACTGCAGCTGTAGAAGTGGGTAAATTGGCTGCAGTGAGTGTGGTTGAAGGAGTTTGGATTAACCATTTAGACAACCCAGAACTGTCTGCAGTGATTTCCTTTCAAAAGGACACAGCTGGCACATTCTCTTACAATGTCAGAAAGGAAACTCTGGACTGCATGCTTCCAATAATCACAGAAGCATTTGGGTAAGAAAAGACCTCTAAAATCATTAAGTCCAACCTTTGACCAATCACCACCTGGTCAACAAGACTAAGTGCCACATCCAGTCATTTCTTGAACACCTTCAGGGATGTTGTGTGGATTTTTGCCCTTCTCTGGAGGACATGCTCCAGCACTTCAACGTCTTTCTTGGAGTGAAAGGCTCAAAATTGGACACAGGATTTGAGGTGTGCCCTCACCAGTGCTGAGTACAGGGGGCAATCCCTGCCCTGCTCCTGCTGGCCACACCATTCCTGGTACAGGCCAGGATGCCATTGGCCTTCTTGGCCACCTGGGCACACCCTGACTCATGTTCAGCTGCTGTCACCAGCACCCCCAGGTCCTTNAACTTTAATTATTATATTATCATAAAGTATTTTACCCTTTGAGCTTCTGAACACAGAGCACCTGTCCTTGCTGTCATGAACTGGAGGCTGTCGGGCAGCCAGGAATATCCAGTTTCACAAGGAGATGGATGGCTGATTCCTGTGGCCAGACTGGAAACACCTTGTTCCAAGATCATGTACAACTTTGCTTTCCCTGTAAATATGTTGCCTATCTTCACCCTTAAACTTTACTAGCCCAGATTTTGGCTTTTCCTGCACCTACTCTGTACTCCAGTGTGTCTTGCAGAACCCTTCCTGCTACCCTTAAGATCAGAAGAGCCTCTAACTTAACAAACCACATGCCTTCACTTGCCCAGACTCATTATGGTAGGGCAAATTTATCTTTCCTCAGCCTAACTTCTGGAAGCATCTCAGCTGTGCAAGTTTGTAGCCACTCTTATTTGCTGTAATGCTCTCCAAAAGGATGAAACCAGGCTGCCTAAACAAAGCAGAGAAAGGGTATAAATGTGGTTTTATATAGAGGTGGTGGAGACTGGGCTTGAGTTTTATGTGTCCCCATAAACTGAAAACCCAAATTACAGAGAGCAATAGTAAGATAAATACATTCTTTTCCACAACATAGCTAGAAAATTATACATAAAATCACATTAGGAATGAGAAAAAGAACAAAATATATCCCCCAATGTCCAGGACACAGGCAATGTCTGTATCGGACTTCTGAGCCTCTACACAAGGCAAAATAAGGAAGCCAATTCCTTCAAAATGACAAATGGGAAATAGCTTCATTATGAGAGCAAATTTCTATAAAGCATTTTCAAAGCTATTAAAAAGCAAAGGCTGTTACTGTCTGTTCCCAAAGCGGTGCCAATGTAAATAATGTGAAAATAACTTATGTTTGAAAAGCAAGGTGCTTCACAATGAAGGCTGTTATTTGACTTTTAATTTGTCCCTTGAGGCCTCTTTGTAACAAGTGTCTTAGACCCATTTGCATTATGTTCTACAGCAGGGAGAACTGTCATCTCCAAAGCACATTGCTTGCGCCACTGGGCACTGTCTTCTTACCTCAGCAGTAGTTTTGTTTGCAATTTCTCTTATTGATAATTTGCAGTTTTAAATGCCTGTTTTACTATGGTAACGTAAATTAGACTTGTGTGCTTGAGAATTAGTTTAGTACGACTTTGTGACTGGACAGAATCTCAAAATTTCATTGTGAAGAAATATTCTGCTTTCTAGAAAAAATGTGACGAAAAGGGGTTCACATTATAAATGACTTGCAAACAGTAATGCCATTCTGGGACTCTTTTCCACATGTCTGAATGTGGTTGTCAGGTGCTTCTGCTCCAGTGAGAACTGCAGCTGTAGAAGTGGGTAAATTGGCTGCAGTGAGTGTGGTTGAAGGAGTTTGGATTAACCATTTAGACAACCCAGAACTGTCTGCAGTGATTTCCTTTCAAAAGGACACAGCTGGCACATTCTCTTACAATGTCAGAAAGGAAACTCTGGACTGCATGCTTCCAATAATCACAGAAGCATTTGGGTAAGAAAAGACCTCTAAAATCATTAAGTCCAACCTTTGACCAATCACCACCTGGTCAACAAGACTAAGTGCCACATCCAGTCATTTCTTGAACACCTTCAGGGATGTTGTGTGGATTTTTGCCCTTCTCTGGAGGACATGCTCCAGCACTTCAACGTCTTTCTTGGAGTGAAAGGCTCAAAATTGGACACAGGATTTGAGGTGTGCCCTCACCAGTGCTGAGTACAGGGGGCAATCCCTGCCCTGCTCCTGCTGGCCACACCATTCCTGGTACAGGCCAGGATGCCATTGGCCTTCTTGGCCACCTGGGCACACCCTGACTCATGTTCAGCTGCTGTCACCAGCACCCCCAGGTCCTTTTCCTGTGGGCAGCTTTCCAGCCACTCTGCCCCAGCCTGTGGCACTGCCTGGGCTTGTTGTGACCCAAGGGCAGGACCCAGCACTGGGCCTTGTTGAACCTCACACCATTGGCCTTGGCCCATGATCCAGCCTGTCCAGATCCCTCTGCAGAGCCTTCCTGCCCTCCAGCAGATCAACACTCCCACCCAGCTTGGTGTCATCTGCACACTGACTGAGGAGACTCTCTATCCCCTCATCCAGATGATTAATAAAGATATTAAACAGGGCTGGCCCCTGTACTGAGCTCTGGGGAGCACCACTGGTGAGTGTCTGACAACTGCAGTTTACTCCATTAAACACTACCCTCTGGGCCTGGCCAGACAGATAAGTTTTTACCCAAGTGAAGAATTCATCTGCCCAAGCCATGAGCTGTCAGCTTTACCAGGAGAATGCCAAGGGAGATAGTATCAAAGGATGTGCTGAAGCCCAGGTCAAATATATCCTTTGATATTAGTGGCTGGGAGCTGAACTTGGCTGAAAATGTCCCCTTTGCTCCATTTGTCAGAATGAAATGATATGTAATACTTTGTTTCTTTCTTGATAAGGATTGTCTAGTTGTCCCATAGCACCCTCCAACTAATGGACAAGACTTAGCAATGGAAAGGCTGTGTTTTTTCCTGCTTTACACACCACAGGAGTGAAGGACTTGCTAAATTTGAGCCACCTGCATGGTCACCTTTCTAGAAATTGAGAAGAGATTCCTGATTCCTTGCTTGTTGTTCTTATGGGAACTAATATATCTGGAGAGGTGCAGTGATTCAGGACTGACCTTGAATTGTGCAGTGATTCAGGACTGACCTTGAATCATGCACAGCTGGAAACTACATCACCAAGAGGGAGATAATTCTAGGAGTTAGTGATTCCCAGCTCTTGGCTGCATACATGCTGAAATGGGAGCTTTTGTCTGGCAGAGACAAGATAGTGCCAAGAAGTTAACTGAAGGAGTTGCTTCCATTTCTGAGGGACTATCTACTAAACCATGCAAAAATTCTACCTGATCTATAGGCACCCCTATAGTCTAAGAAATAATACAGTTTCACTTGTTATTCTAAAAAATTTCTTTTTTTTTTCCTTTTGCTTGACGACAATGTCTTCCTTGAAAGAAAAAAGGCTCCTTTTTCAATAGGCATCTCTTATAGCTAAAGCAAGGAACAGGAATGTTTATGAACAGCTCATCCCTAAAGAAACATGATTATGTACCTCTAAAATACACCCCACTTTCAAAGACTTTTTAAATTCTAGGTTTAAAGTGACCTATCTTCCAGTTCAATTTGGCATAACATTTTTAGTTCAAAAAATATGCACATCAGACATAGAGTTAATTTAGAAGAGTCACCTGGATGTTACTCTTTCTTTTATCAACAACTTTTTCTCTGTGAATTTCAGCATGTGTTATGCCACATTTGAGCCTTGAAAAAGGAAAACACTGCCTGCAGCCTTGGACTACGCAAACGCAGATTTTTATGAGGAATAAGGACTTTGCCCTGTGAATGCTGATTAACTGTGTGAGGATCATTAATTTGCAAGGTGTGTTTTCTTATAGGGGCAGAGAGCTGCATCTACATGACTTGTTTTAGCAAGCCATAAGTAGATTACTAGATTTAATTATAACTTGCTATATAGAGAGCATCTGTATGCACTGGAATGCATTTCAAATCAAGAACTTGGCAAGTAAATTAAGAAGGTAGTAATATTTGGAAGAGAGGTACCATATATATAGATTTTAACTTTTTGAGCTGGGATGTCTGAAAGACATAGGACAAATTTTATGATTAATTAAATTTTTATTTCCATGTAAGCAATAGGATGGTGCGGGGCTGCTTTCTGTCTTTCTTGAAGATGCAGGAACCAATATACTGTTCAAAGTATTCATGCAATTAATTAAAGTTTAATGGAATATGCTTTTTTCATGTTTGTTGTAAACTTATAACTATGGGAATCAGAGGATGAAGAGCTGAGTTTGACTCCATAAAAATAGCATGAGTGAAATTTCTCTGAAAGGTCTGCAGCTTACAGCTCAAGATGTGTTTAATAAGAGAAGATTTCTGACCCCAGTAAGAGGAAGGTTTCCCTCTGCGAGTGCTACTTGTTCTATAAGGGTGATTTTTACCTTCTGAAAAAAAAATTGATCAGATCTGTGTATTTCAAAATTATCCTTACTAGTCACGATAAACTGAAGAGATAAATGGCAAAGCTGCATCATTTTTTCAATTAAATGACTCATACTATGTTATGTGTAACAATGACAAGATTGTGAATGCTGCATGCTGATGCTGCCCAGTAAACTTATTGGTCTAAGCAGGCAGTAGAACAAAATATCAACGCACTCTATGCTCTATTTCACTTCAAGAATTTCTGAATATTCCCATACTGGCTGAAACAGAGCAAAGCATGAACATTCCTTGTGCCAGAGGACTAGTTTTTGTAATAAATTCCAGTCCTTTCAAAGCCTTAAAGAACTGTCCTTTACTGCCTCCCAAGACATTAGTACTTCTTAATAATTTGTTTCCCATTTATCATTGTAAGTAGTTGAAGAGTCACTTCAGTAAATCAAACTATTTGGACTGTGTTAGTACTGAATGTTGACAGCATTTTCATGCATGTCACATTTAATAGTACTCTGGCTTATAATGTGAAATATTTTGTATTTTCAGATAATTTTGAGGCATATGGTTAGAAGTGTTCATATATATTTAGTCAGATATTAAATCAGATGCTAAAGTATGTTGCTTTCTGCTAAGTAGAAAATTGCTTGTAAGTATCTATCCCCATATAATAGGAAGTAAACTTCTGTACCCAACCCACTGTCTGTTATACATTAAATGGATAAATATAAAAGTGTTATTTTTCAAACTCTATTGCATTTCTTGGTGACCTCGAGCTGCTTTATTCTTGTAATGTATGTGTTTTACCCTAAATTATTTTTAATAATTTGGCTTATTCATTTCTAAATACTGCTACAAACTTCCAGGCTTTAGGAGCTTACAATTGATGTTAAAATCTATCTGGTTACCATTTTCCAGCTGTTTTAAAATGTCCATTTTAAATGCCTATAAGCACTGTTTGTTTTTCCATTTTTCTTTCCAGCAATTCTTTCAAACTCTTGTTCCTGTGCTTGAAATACAAGTAATCAGAGAGAGAGTGACCAAGTCTGGCCTTTTCAAAGGATCTAAAGCTGAGATGTTCTTTGTTGTTTGCAAGCTCTCCCTCTCCATGCCTCTCCTCTTTGTCTGAATTTCCTATTCTCTTCCCCAGTCCTCCCTCACTTAACACCTCTTCCTTCTCATTGCAGTAGGACTCTCTGAAGTCCTTCATCATGCACTCAGGCTTGCCAGAGAGATCTTGGGCCATGTAGAGCTTGTTGTCATCATGATGGTACGTGGCAGGGCTGTACCTCTCTGCCTCGTAGCAGTTGTCTTCCTCTTCTTCCTGGCACGAGCTTCCCTTGGCACTCTCACCATCAGAATGAAATGAGATTCCCTTCCCTTGGCTTTTCTGGGAAAGATCAAATGGCTCTTCCTGTTCCAAGCTTCTCAAGACATTTGTCTGGGACAGAGCAATCCTTCCTCTTCCAAAACCTTGTAGTGATTTGAGGAAAGGAGAAAAAGAAAAAATTATATATAGGAAATTTTACTACTTGATACATGGCTAAACCCCAAAATCTGAGGTGTCTTTGTATTTCATGTTTTACCTTTGTCTTCCATCCAGTTATCTCCAAGTACTTGACTGTTTATATCTCATGGCATCTCCTTCGAGATGCTGCAAAAAGGAATGCTATTGTATATTCTTCACAGCCACGTCAGGACACACAAAACATTGTTTTGCACAGCCAGACTCTGGATGATGCAGCCGAGAAGAAAAGTGAAATGATCTGGCCTTTTGTAAACTCAATGTTGCCAATCAACCTACTCACTTCCTCCTTCCTTTCCTTTTTTTAAAAGAAAACTTAGATCTAAAGCATCACAGTCCATAATCAAAGTCCCAGGTTTTGCATCTTATTTTTTAGAAGAGTAGAAGACACCAAAAACATGGTAATGTATTTGTTCTATGGACACTGTGGTTCAAAGTTAATACTTAAAAAATGAAAAGACAACAGTCTCAACAGTCGATGATTCTCCTTAATTTTTCCACTTCCATCCACTGAGAAACAACCAGCTGAAAAGCTCTTATGCACTGATAGTGCTTCAGCTTGAGGAAATCATTATAAACAAATGATGATTTTGAGCAGTGCATATAAACATGCATCTAATCCTGGAGTTTGTCTTAGTATTTGTCAATGTCTTCCCTCTTGCTGGATTATCCAAGAGGCAGCTGTGGACTCAGATATGCTCCGAACATCATTGGGATATATTTAAAAGAATTCAGATACTGCAGGCATAGGCCAGCTTCATTAAAGACTAATGGCAATACAAGGTGAGGATTTCACCCAATAGCAAATACCCATAGAAGTCACTTCTTTAGATAGCACTGATCTGTGTACACTCGTGAGGGTGACCTCAGGAAGTACATGTGGTAGGTGGCAGACAGGAAATGTTTTACAGGATGCCCTCAGTAGTTAAAAATCCTTATACTATGAGACTTACTCTTCAAGGAGTATCCCCATCCCATTTACAAGCTTCCTTGCAAATGGAATATTGAGCTTATGGCCTTCATCTGACACCAGCTATGCAATACAGTATAGAATGACCACAGCTCCTGGATGTAGACCCATTGTGGATTCCACCCCTGTTCCAGACTGGAATCCAAGTAAGAAAGGACCATAAGTGTTCCAGATTTTGTTTTTCTGCCAATTTATGATTAATTTGTGATTTATTTGGGATGTGTAACATTGACATGTAATGCTATAGTAATATATCTAATAACAGCTAATAATGCTATAGTAATATATCTAATAACAGATAGAATTGTGGGATTCTATCTCTTGCAAAAACATTGGATCTATGGCACAAGTTTGTGGATCTGTACAACAAAGCCCACTTGCATTTACTGATACGCATATTCAAATCTCACAGAGAATAATCTTGCTGAAAATTATTACCTTGAGAGTGGAATCCTCTTTCCATGACCCCATGTTTGACTTTCATGTGCCTGGTTAGGTTTCCCTTCAAGGTGAATTTGCTGGGACAGTAGAGGCACTTAAACGGCTTACTATCTGAGTGCAAGTGCATGTGCCCCATTAAATTGTGCATTCTGTTAAACTCCTTCCCACACAGCTGTAAAAATGGTAAAAATGAAAATTATTAGTTTGAAGCAGTATTTTTAAGGACAACATTTTTAAAGGAAATAGGACCTACACTTCCAAGTTTAAACCCTGGCAGTTTTTGGCTGCAACATGTTTTTTGAAGTTCCAGACAAAAATCCTACAGGCAAAAATATATGGCTGAGTGTCTAAGGCATTCTGAACTGCTGACATGTTTTTAATATTGGTGACCAGCACACACAGTTGAGGATTCCCCAAAAGCAGTCAATGTAACAACATTGGGAGGGGAAAGACTTAAGGGAGTAATCTGGAAGGCTCTTAACTTGAATGAGATTCAAAGTGCAAGTTTCTGCCCTGGTGAACCATTCAGTTTGTAGTTTATACATCTAGCCTTTAATCAAGAATAGTGTCTGGCAGAAATGGAATTATAAAATAAACCAATTAAAGGTTTCTGTGAAAGAATCAAGCAAAATATTACTTCTCTTTAAATGGAAATTAAATGGCTGCACATTTTGCTTAAAGTTAGAAAAAGCAATTCCTTCTTTTTCTGTGTTTCTTGCTCAGCCTTTTCCCCCCTTGATTATTTCATCATTTGTTTATCAACTCCTGTGTTTCAGTGTCTCTGGTGAGTAACTGCAATTTAAACAGTCATGAGGCTAAAAGAATGACTCAGCTTTCCCTGAAGTATGTTCCTGCCAGCTCAAGCCATTGATCGTGCAATTTTCCCTTTGATGGAACAATAAGGGTGGGTTTGATTCATTTTTGTTTATTTAGATGGGTCCTTTTGTTGTCTGGACTCTTATATATTCTTAAGACATGAGAGTTTGACATCACTATTACAGGCATCCAGTCTTACTTGTCTTCTGGTCTTTCCGTATCAGGATTTATAATTTTATTCAAATTCAAGTGGCTATTTCCATCCTCTGCAAACTTCTGTGTTTGCTTTCTACTATTTTTGTTCCTGACTTGTTTCACCGTTGGACTTTAATTTTTTTAAAATTATTACTATATGAACCAGAGTCACTATTACTATCTGAAACCTTCATCTAGCAGAGTAACCATCTGGCAGACAATTACTAAATAGAAATTACTAAGGCTCCTCCATGTTTTCTGTATAATCCAAATTCCAATTTTATTTATTTGGGTATTAGAGAAGAACTGATATAGATCTTGTAGATATAAATTCAGAAATTAATCACCTGGAATATCTGGATGAAATGTAGGTAGCAAAAGGATCCTTGGAGAAACAGTACTGTATTCTTTGTGTTTTAAGCCCTCTCTTGAGGGAAAATTGAATCAGTTCATTAATACAAAAATTAGCAGGTGTACTGTTTTAAAATAACAATTAGGGCTGAGTTAGTGCTGCAAGAAAAAAGTCTGAAAACATTCACTTGCCTTCAAAAAATTACTTGCTAAAGCTGCATATATACCCTTCTGTGTTTTTCAGTCTGTGATTTAACTAAAATGAAAACTCTGGCAAATAAATTTGATAGCAAAGTGTTAGACAAGACAGTTGGTGGAAAAGAAGAATAGCCACTGAATAATTAATTTTTAAAAGTGAGTTAGCTGTTTCCAAGGGTCATTCAACCACTGAGGGAAGAATACTGCCTTCTTCATATTCAAAGAAAGTTATATGCAGGATTATTTACACTCAGAGAAATGATGGAACCACAAAATAGCTCCAAAAGTGCTGGAGGAAACAGACTTTAGTCTACTACTGGGAGTACTAATGAGCACAGAAAATTTGCAAGGAGTAATAGCAGTAACAGCAGCTGAATGTATCTTGACAGCTGCTGGAACCACCTGTAACATGTCAATATTACTCTTGCTACAAGAATGTCAACAATAACATCTCTCTAACACTTTGCTGAAAGCTTCTGGTTCTCTGCTTGTATTGTGGCTGACATATGTTATCACCAGAACTTGCTTTCCCATAGCTAGGTCTTCTCTTTCTAAACTGGTAACCAAGGAAAATCATATGGAGTAGGTGAGTGGCTTCAGCACTGTGTGCAAATCCTTATCTTTATTAGGTCTTGAATATTAAAATTTACTTAGGAGGGGCATTTACTTGCTTTTTGTCAAGGCAATATTTGTTTCTCTTTCTTCACACTGAAAAGACAGGCATTTGGTAAAGGATAGTTCTTTACAGCATAAAAGTTCTGTGTCTCTGACAGGCTTTCCACTTCCCAGAGTCTGGCACATCTTAGAGATGTGTAATCTGTTCTTGTCCTGAAATCTCCTCTGGGGACATGAGGAAATGGTACTAGAGTTCAGAGGTGTGGCAGGAAAATTAAAGAAATGCAGATAGGAAAATTATTTTTCAGAATGGTGGGTCTCTGTGACATAATCTCTGTTTTACTGGTCATTTCAAAAAGGCACAAGATACCTTTCAGATTAATATCTATGATCCAGTTGTAAAAGGAAGTATGTTTCTCACTCATATGCTGGAAGACAGCAGCTCAAACCTAGCTGGAGTACACTGCTAATGCTCAATGAAGAGGCTGAGTCTGCAGATCAAACTAGAAGATTGTACAAGATTTTCTTTCTCTTTGACATGACAGCCTTGTGAGCACTGATGAGAGGAGTGTGAAAGATGACCCTGAGACAGTCTCATGGGAGGACCTCCAGCAGAACCCCTCACAGTGCACCATACCACCCAGGGAGATGAGAAGTTTATGCAAAAGAACTTGGGATATCAGGAACAAGATGGTTTACTTGTAGTTTCTGTTAGGCTGTCTACTTTAGACAAAATAAAATTAAAGTCTTGAAAGAGAACACCTCAGCTGCAAGTCTGCTGAACAGACTTTGTTGTACTGGCTGGTGAAATGGACTTCAGTATAGTTTGCTAGAAAAGTCTACATTAGTTCAACCCTAGATTTTGTCCTCCTAAGCCAGCATGTGAAATATCGTCCTTCTAGATTTGTCACATACTTTGGCTCTTCTCAAAGTACTTCTCTGTCACATTTTCTTTGATTTTGACTCCTGTTTAAAACACACATTTTTAGATGGGGAAAAAAGTGGTGTTCAAAACACTTGTTGCAGACATTTGTCTGGGCTGAAGAAAAATCTATTGCATTCTTTAATGGGGGTCTGAAACACTGATTACTTTAGCACTAAAAGCTGTAAATTTCATGGAGCCTTTCTCTACAAATCCTAATTAGTACTGTTGCACCATTTGGTGGGATACCTTCACAACTCTTCAGGTTTTTTCCCTTAACAGAGATAAATAAGACAACATGGGCTCAGGACTTTAAATGCTACAGACAAGTTCACTCCTCAGAGGAAAATCAAACAGAATTCCAGGCTGCAGCTGGATGAGGAAACAGAAGGGACAACTATTTGCTACTCCCTCAGTTCTGATAGTATGTGCCTAGCTGTGATTAGACACATAGGAAAGCTCATGTTTTCTTTTGCTGTGAGAAAAAGGTAAAGAAAACCATTGCATGTGGTGAAGTATAAAGGCTACTGCTGTGCTCTCTTTCCCTTGCATTCTTCTTCTTTTTTTTTTTTTTTCTTCAGAAGAAGGGTGTTCCTTTCCTCAAAGAAAGAAGGAGAGGGAGAATGACTGTAAACTGTCCAAAAGGACCGTGAGAAAACAGGAAGCTTTGAAAAGTACAAGAGAAAGCAAGATGAAATCTATTTGCAGGCAGTTCCCCGGGGACATGTGAGCCATTGTTAAGCAGGCTGTTCATACAGCTATATCCTTCCTTCTGCTGAGGAGGAGCTTGGTGCCAAAAGGCTGCTATCTGGTCATTGCCTTAACCCTCCGAGTACCAGCCAGGAATATTTGCTTTCAAAAGTCTTTGAGGGCTCTGTCAGTGAGGTAATGTTCGGATGTTCCTAATGCAAAAAAGTAGTTCCTGATTCTGCCTCTGCTTATTGTTGCAATCTTCACTGTCAGGGGCACTGATTTTGATTCCTACCCCTTCAGCCATATGAGAAACAGATTCACTGTGCTCACTTGTTTCTTTCCTCATAGGAACACTGGGTGGGGACAGAAAAGTAAAAAAAATAAGAAAAACAGGTGTTCCTGTAGAGCTTTTGTTACTGTCTCGAAAACATACTGGTGATACTCCATTTCCCAGTTCCAACTATTGCCCTGTCCAAGTTTCAATAGTCTGTCATCATCAAACACTGAGCTGAACACAACCTTCCAGCAAATCTGCACGTACCCAAAAAAGTCATGTGGATCCACATACTGCACCCACAAAATCTGATCCAAAAATTGAGTTTCTTTTCTGAAGTTTGAGGAGTCAGCAGAGGATTTCAACCAAATGGGAACAAAAAGGCAGGTTTGCAGATGTTCTCAAAGAATGAAAACTTCCAGCAGACCTGACATGTTGCACCCTAAGAATTTCAGTAAAATAAATTCTTTCATCAACATAGAATAATGTAAGCACTACTATACAAGACATATAAGACATAAATTGAAATAAAATAAAATACTGAAGTTGGAAGGCCTTGCTGCTAGTTTTACAAAGTAAAATTCTTTTAAATTAACAAAGCAAAATGATGAAGTCAAAAAGATTCATTTTGACATTTTCTTACTAAAACTAGCACTGAATATCATATATTCCCATGACATTCTGAAAGTCTACATTTTTTTAAAGACAAAATAATTCCATTTAAAAATTTTTCTCCATCTCTGCTTCTTCATGAAATGTTCCTTTAAAGAAAATATTCAAAACATAAACATGTAGGATGAAAGAGTTCTAGAAATTGCTTCAAGTCAGTCTTCAGTTTCTTGCGCATAAGCTGGGTAATATGCTCCACTCTGTATTTACAACCATCTTAGAACAAGTTAAAGTGAGGAAAAAATCTACAACCTTTGACTTCACACAGTATGACTGCAGTAATGAATCAGATAGGCAGCAAAAGAACTTACGTAGCATCCAATGCCGAGTAAGGATATAGATATGAATAATTCATAAGGAATATATAAGAAATAAACAGGGCCAATAAAACCTTCAAGGTTTATGGGGAGGGAGGAGAAGAGAGGATGGAAAGGGAATATCAGCCTCCAGTGCTGGGGGGAAGCAGCAAACTGGAATTTGCACAGGATTGTAGAAAGGCCAGGTGGTCTCAGAGGCTCTTCTGTTAGCATACTGATATCCTGCCCTGAATTTCAGTCTGGTAATTACACTTGGCCCATTCAAATCTCTTCTGTAGTTTTATTTTGCTGTGGGTTTTTCTGACTCCTTTCTTGAACTGCTGCATAGCATCACTGTGTGAAGTTGTGACTGCTGCTTTTCCATGATCCTCTGCATGGTACATGACTTAATTGCTGCTTTTTGTCAGTGTTTCAAGCTATTAAGCACTTAAACTTCTGTTTGGATGTTTGTGCTAAGTAAATGTCAGATGTGCTTATTGTCCTCAAATGTCTGTAGCACTTAAATAATCACAAGGAAAAAAAAAACAAACCCAAAACTATGTGAGGATGAATGATATTGAAGGAAAGGGAGTAAACTACAGATATTTACGTCCATTATTTTGTGCTACTTAAGCAGAACCTGGATAAAGAAAGTATATCAGACTGGTTTATGCTAATTTTTGAATGCAACTGTGGTATGTGTTAGCAAGTTTTGTTTTTTTAATTCTACCATATCATAAGATGGTAATATCAGAGATATATATTGTAGGTTAATGCCTCTGCTACCAAAAACACTTACCTTGCATTTAAAGGGCTTGACATCAGAGTGAACAATCATGTGAGCCTTGAGAGTCTGCTTTTGCACAAAGCTCTTGAAGCACAAATGGCATTGATAGGCTCTGATATTGGTGTGGATCAGGACATGTCGCTTCATGTTGGCCAGCAGGGTAAATTCCCGGCCACAAATTCCACATTTGTGCTCTTTCACACCCTGAAAGAAAAGAAAAATTCTGTAGATGGAAAGTTTTCTAGGTAATTTAATCATCAGTACAGCAACTTATGAATTATTCATTCTGTCTTAGCAAAGCTGATAATAAATTATTTAACTTTTAACATTTTTCAAGGTAACTATGTATATTCTCCTGACAAATTCTTACAAGCTTCCGAGATGCAGACAAGTAAAACAAAATGTAAGCTTAATGAAATAATGAAGTCTGTTTACAAATCAATCAGACATAATCAGTGTCAGAGCTTCCCTCTCCTGCTCTGCTGCTTAAGTAAAGTATTGATCAAATGTATACAATTACTGACCAAGAATAAAAGCCCACAAGCCAAAAGATTAAAGTATGAAAAAGGCATAGTCCTATTTTGGAGAAAGTTATGGAAAATAATTGAAGTAACTGAGACTAGTCACGCAATATTACCAAATAAGTTTATACATCTTACATTTACACAGAGAGAAAAACGTGTTTAATCTTAGTGGGATTTTTCAGTAACAGTAATGGAATGATTTCATTTTATATGAGGTTTACTGAGTATTTCTATCACTTCTTATGCTATCCACTCAATTTACTATTGCATAATTCAATATTCTTGACCACCTGTGTGGTCTGTCAGCTTCTGAAACAATGATTTAAATGCTATGAAAATCAAAGCATTTGCTACTAAACAGCTTAAGGGTTTAACTTGCTGAAGGTAATAAGGATTCACTAGTGGGGTGCTGAGAGAAATCACTCCTTCCACAGGCCTTCCTTAAAAGGATGTGAAAAGACGGTCAGTGGTTTTCACAATTAATTACAAAGCTAAAACTGAACATCACCAGCAGTTTCAAGTGTCTGCTCATCTGACAGGAGGCTGCGTTTACTCACTAAGTACTGTAAATTATATTCACAGCTGAATCCACCTGTGGCTGTGGACAAAGAAACAGAAGCTCTCTAAAGGCTCAGGGGCATTTCATTTTCTGTGACAAAAAAACCTACCAAGTCTTCAATTAGTGGAATCTTGCATGGTAAATCTGAAGACCAGGGAATCTCCAGAAAGAACAGAAATTATAAACATGAAGCAGAGAAGAATGTGGAAGTAGAGGTTGTCTGGTTTTCAAAGAATATGTGACTATAAGACTCAAATGCTATAGTTTTCTCTATTTTTTATGTTTTTCACGTAAAAGCCAAAATTCAAATGTTAAAAGAAAAATATGCAAATATGGAAGCAAACTTTTTTTAAAGTGAAAGGTTTTGACTTGTCTTATCATTTTTGTAAAAGTGGATAGTCAATTTCAGGGCTTCTTGAATAGAATAATTTCAATTTTCCTATTTTTGGAAGTAATCTTTCTCCAGAGCTTTCTCCTACCCTAAGCTGACCCTGCTGTCACCACTGTCAGCAGTGGCAAGACTGCCACTTGATATGAATTGACTGTGATTATCCTGCTTGTCCATTTCTATTAACTAGCATTCTGAATAACATATGCACAAAGGGGAATTTTTCTTAGGGTTATTTTGTTTTTTAAATGTCTCAGTATAATGATTATTAAAAACCTGATGAGTAATAACATACTTTTTTTGCTGCAGTCCACTACAAACCCATGTACTTCTTAATTAAGGGAACAAAGTACCAGAACTGGCTTTCAGTAAAAAAATCTCTTAAAATTTCAGGATTGGGGGGTGGTTATACAACTCTGCAAAATTTTCAGAAGGTCATTCTGAAAAAAACCCAAGAAACAGAGAGATGTGAATCCAGTTTGGGGAAGTGATACGAGGGTTTAATTGAATTCCTGCTGATAACAAATTTGGGTTTGTGTGTACTTTCTTAAGGCTGACAAAGACATCTGGCTGATACGACTGCCAGCAGTGCTGGGGTTTCTGTGCAAGCCTCTGCAGCTGAGGAGAGGAGGTACCTATCTGTATCTTTAGCAGCCTGTAATCATCATACTACCTTCAGATGCAAGGTGAGAGCTGGCTTACCTTGTGAGTCAGGGAGTGTTGCTTCAGGTGGTGGGGCTGCACGAACTCCATGCCACATTCAGTGCAGATGTATGGACGGATGTCTTTGTGCTTCATCATATGGTTTTGCAGCTGACTTGGGTACTGGAAGGTCTTGTCACACTCGGTGCAATTGTATTGTATAGGGCCACGGTGGGTGGTTAGGTGTCTCTTCAGCTGGGCCAGAGTTGGAAAGTCCAGACCACACTCCACACAAATGTTCTCTCGTCCACTCTCATGCTTAGACTCGTGTGCTTTCAGCTCGCTGGGGTAGGCAAAACCCCTGCCACAGATCCTGCAGTTGTAAGGTTTGATGTCGCTGTGTTGCATCATGTGTCTCTTAAGGTGACTGGTTTGAGTGAAAGCCTTGTGGCACACCTGGCACTTATGCGGCCGAGTGCCCTGGTGAGTCAACATATGCGTGTGCAAGTGGCTCAGCTGCTTGAAAAGCTTGCCACACCGGGTGCAAGCGTGTGGCTTAATGCCACTGTGGCCCAAGATGTGGGTGACCAAATTGTACTTGGATGTATAGGACTTCTCGCACATGGGACATTGCCAGCGTTTCTGTTCACCCCCCACATCAACATAGTAGCTGTCATCTATCTGAAGGTTGACATCTACTCTTTCCACTTTCTGTTTGTTTTCACCACTTTCTCTTACTTCAGCCCTCCTGAATGAGGGTTCTGGAGGTCTTTTCATTTGGAAAGGGTTCCTGAAATGAAAGTCTGGTGGTACAATGAAAGGAAACATTAAGCCAGGGTGGACTTTAGGATAATAAGGGTAAGGAGCCTGCATGAATGGTGGGCTACTGGGCCATGCCATGTTAGGCTTCACTGGTTCTTGCTTAATCGGCTTGGTTCCAAAATGCTCCAGAGTTCTGTAGAACTGAAAACCAAAGTTGCAGAGGTCAATCATCTGGGAAGTGTACTTGGGCTGAGCTGGCTGTTGGAACACCAAGGGGAGACTAGAAGAGCCTATGTCATTGTGATCTTCAGGTCTGTCTGATGATGATGAGGAATCCTCAAGGGTGATGGGAGGAGGCACTTTTGTTGGCATGCTCTTGCGTTTACGGGACCCTCCTTCCAACGACCCCTGGAATGTTTCCATGTTTTCAAGAGGAGAAGGACCATAGCGGAAATGTGAGAGGTGTGTTCTGAATTCTTCATCAAATTGAGTTGTTCTGTGTGCCTTTGTAACAGGGCTGAGTGGCTGAAGGCAGCGGGAGAAGGGAGAGGCTCGGGTACTGTCCACATTAAAACTTGATTCTTCGTTCTTCATCATATTCAGTTTTCTTCTCTGTGGCCCAAATTCCTTAAAATAAGCAAAAGAAACCCTAAATCTGCTTGTTTCTTCCTGTTCTTCTGTATGTAACATTCTATCAACCATTTTACTGTTTTGAAGGTTGTTGGGTTTTTTAAATAAATGCAACTAAGGATTTCTTAGGTCCCTATAAGACAAAGGCCTTTTGAAGCAGAATTAACTTTGTAAGTGAAAAGCAAAAAAGCTTTGGTCTTCTTGCCGCAGATTTGACCCACACATTTTTATAACATAAACATTCTGTACTGTGACACACTACTTCACTGATGAATCAGTATGGCAATGTTCCTACCTAATTTAATTCAGTCAGTCTGTTTGTGGGCAAAATTCTGTCCTTGGCTGAACATGAGTAGGCTCTAGAAATTGGCGGTGCATCTAAAGGATATGGCAATACAAACAATAATATGCACATTTATTATGGTTGTGACATGAAAAGCCAAAGCCAAAAAATGTTAAACTTCTTTGTATCATTAACATGTGCTGCTGTGAGAGAAAACAATGGCCAAGTGATCTAAGGACACTGTGTACCATCAGGTTTTGCGCCATGTTTCCTGGCTACTCGCACTTTGTATTGTAATAAGAAGGCGGAGATTAATTTATTTTCTTTGTTTTAATCACAGAGATATTTGCCTGGCAGATCTGGGGGAGGAAAGACATTTGACAACTCTCCAAATTGCATGCAGCTTAATAGGCTTTATCTAAGACTTTTTTGTTGTTGTTGTTGTTTGTTTGTTTCTAAACAGGTGAGCAAAATCACCAGTATAAAACTAAATATAGAACCAATGTCAACAAAACCTCTGGGACTCCAGAGTAACTGACACCCAAAAATGCTCTGATCATATCTGATGATACAATGTGATGAGGCAGATTAATAATTTTCTTCTGGCAAAATTTTATGTTCCACTGATCATACAGGGAACTTTGTCTGAATTCATCTAAGACATTGGTTATAAATTTTTGTTCACCTTAAATAAGGATTCTATCTTTCCCCTTGTCCTTCTAGAGTCATAGAATCAGAAAACTTCCATTAGAAAAAACTTTTAAGATCATGAAGTCCGGCCATTAACTGCCAAATCCACCACAAAAACATGTCCCTGAGTACCACATCTACATGTCTTTTAAATACCTCCAAGGACGGCGACTCAATCACTTCTGTGGGCAGCCTGGTTCACTTCTTGACCACCTTTTCTGTGAAGAGGTTTTTCCCCAGGAACAACTTGAGGCCATTTCCTCTTGTCCTATCACTTGTTACCTGGGAGAAGAGGCAAATACCCACCTAGTTACAACCTCATTTCAGGCAGTTGTAGAGAGTGATAATGTCACCCTGAAGCTCCTTTTCTCCAGGCAAAACAACCCCAGCTCCCTCACACACGCCATCATTATAAGTCTTGTGCACCAGACTCTTCACCAGCTCCATTGTCCTTCTCTAGTTCCCCTCCAGCACCTCAGTGTCTTTCTTGGAGTGAGGGGCCCAAAACTAGACACAGGATTTGAGGTGTAGCCTCACCAGTGCTGAGTACAGGGGGACAATCCCTGCCCTGCTCCTGCTGGCCACACCATTGCTGGTACAGGCCAGGATGCCATTGGCCTTCTTGGCCACCCGGGCACTCCCTGGCTCATGTTCAGCTGCTGTCACCAGCACCCCCAGGTCCTTTTCCTGTGGGCAGCTTTCCAGCCACTCTGCCCCAGCCTGTGGCACTGCCTGGGCTTGTTGTGACTCAAGGGCAGGACCCAGCACTGGCCTTGTTGAACCTCACACCACTGGCCTTGGCTCATGATCCAGCCTGTGCAGATCCCTCTGCAGAGCCTTCCTGCCCTCCAGCAGATCAACACTCCCACCCAACCTGGAGTAATCCACAAGCTTATAGAGGCTACACTTGATCCCCACATTTATCAATAAAGATATTAAACAGACCTGGCCCCAGTACTGAGCCCTGGGTAACACCACTGGTGACCATCTGCCAGCTGGATGTAACTCCATTCACTACCACCCTCTGGGCTAGGGCATCCTGACCCATTTTTTTACGTGGGAAGCAGTGCAGCCGTGAAGCCATGAGCTACCTGTTTCTCCAGAAAAATGCTTAAATAAATGGTATGAGAAGCTTTGCTGAAGTCCAGGAAGACAGAATACATAGCTTTTCCCTCTTCCACTAAGTGAGTTATGGGAGGAGTTCCTGTTGTGGATGTAGCACTTGCCTTTCATGAACCCGTGCTGGCTGAGGCTGATCCCCTACTGAGTTGTTCTGTGTGTGCTGTTTGATGGCATTCAGGATGAGCTGCTCCACAACCCTCCTTCCAACCCTTCTTGTAGGTGGGAGTCATATTTGCCAACCTCCAAGTCACCTGGGACCTCCTCAGACATCCAGGAGCGCTGGTAAGTTATGGAAGGTAGCTCAGTGAACACTTTCACCAGCTCCCTTGGTACCCTTGGGTGGTTCCCATTAGTCCCACAGACTTGTGCAGGTCTAAGTGTTGTAGCAGGCTGGTGACTATTTCTCCTTGGATTATGGGGGCTTCATTTGGTTCCCTGCCTCTGTCTTCCAGCTCAGAGGCCTGAGCACCCTGAGAACAACTGGTTTGACTATGTAAGACTGAAGCAAAGAAGGCACAAAGTACCTCAGCCTTTTCTTCACCATTTGACACAAAGTTTCACCCCACATCCAATAAAGAATGAAGATTCGCCTTAGCCGGCTTTTTGATGTGAATTTATCTATAGAAACTTTTACTATTATTTTTTGTGGCAGTAGCTGGATTAAGTTGGAGTTGGGGCCTCTCCAGTTTCCTCTCTGGTAAGTTCGTGACATCCTTGTAGCTCTCCTGAGGGATGCACTTACACGAACGTGTCTGTGTGTGTGTATCTAGCCAACCAAGCAAAGGTTAAGTTGGAAAACTAGACCCATTTTCCCTCTATCATCTGTGACATGTTGGTTCTATTTATACCGTCATTCTTGGAAATTATGGGTGGAGAGCATGAAGGTGAGTGGAGCACTAAATACACTCCTATTTCTATTTCAGGAAGCCCCATGCTGGATAAGCCTTCTTCTAAAGATAGATGAAAGTGCATCTCTGTGACCTAGATAGGCCATGGGCAAGAGACAGCATCTTATAAAACTTTCTGCAAACAGATTGTTTCCTTCTAATAGTCTGAGTAGTTATCTTTGAGATAAAAGTGAGAAGCTAAAGGCTCAGTGACAAAACTCTAAAATTGAAAGTTTAGACAAAAGCATCAAACAACTCACAAAGAAGTAGGACTAACTGAGGGAAAAATTGAAGGCTATCTAAATTTATGAAAGGAAAACCACATTGGAGAGAGGGAAAAGATAAAATAATTGCTTGCAACTTGGACAAGTATCTCATAGCATGATATTACCTTCAGTCGCTAGAGCACTGACTGGAAGTAGTGCAGATATAGATACACAACACCAATTCAAGTAATCATGGAATATGCTGATTTGGAAGGGACCCACAAGGATCATCCAAGTCCAACTCCTGGCCCTGCACAGAACACCCAGAAGCATGACACCATGTACTTGAGAGTGTTATCCAAACACTTCTTGAACTCTGTCAGGCTTGGCGTTGTGACTACTTCCCTGGGGAGCCTCTTCCAGGGCTCTTCCATTTGAGTGAAACACCTTTTCTTGATATTCAAGCTGAACACCCCCTGACTCTGTATCAGGCTGTTTCCTCAGTTCCTGTCGCTGGTCACCAGAGTGAAGGGATTTGTACCTTCCCCGCCTCTTCCCCTCATGAGGAAGTTGTAGACTGCAGTGAGGTCTCCCCTCAGTCACTGCTTCTCCAGCCTGAACAGGACTAAAATTACCTCAGCTGCTCCTCATACGGTCTCCCCTCAAGGCCCTTCACATCTTCACTTATAACCTTCATATAATGTGGTACCCAAAACTGCACACTATGTCTATGTGCATGCACACACATATATGCAATATATGTGAGTATGTTCCATCAGAGAGAGTTTTTACTGGGTATTCATCCTAATGCTTCCTCATCACCCTAGCTCCCTGGTCAAAATAAGGAACAGTTAGACCCTGAAAACTCTTTGGGTAAAAAGTTTGGCTTATTAAAGAGGGAGAAGGGAAAGGGAAGCTCCGAAATACTGAAAAATTCTCAACTCCTTTAAAAAAAAACCTGTTTTTAAAAATCCTTTTTAGCAAATTAAACTCTTGTAATTTGGACATAAAGCTTGTAGATCAAAATCTTCCCTATTAAGTATGTGCTTCAAACAACTTTCAGCTTTGTATCTCATATTTCCCTAGCAATAAGGGTATATAAAATATAAAGTTCTTTAGAAAGCCCATAGCAATTGATGACCCAGCTATGTTATTTACAGCTTTTGCTGGATTATTGAAATGCTGTCAAAGGTACACAGAAATGACAGTAAGTTGTTTCTAATTGCTCATTTGTTTCTTGGCTGCCTGTCACTCCCTTCTTCCACACACAGTTTTGTGCGAAGTCTCGCTCTTTCTGGAACACAGAGCAGCACAACTCCTTGAAATTACTACAAAGAAACATTTTCCTTTCACTACTAACCTTTGACGGCTTTCACTGAGCATATGGGCTTATTCCACTGGCCACAGCCACAGGCATCACAGGACCAATCCTACAAGGGAAAGTGTTTACAGTCAGCAACTAGTACAATCAGAGGCATGCTGTATAATCCAACACATGAGAGCTTAAAAGGAAAGGGGAAGTCTAAATACGGATCACCTTGTTGGTTTTTCTCCCCCTGAAATCACCATAATCAATATATTAATTATGTTTTCTTTCATTCTGCTGGCAAAGTCTTGCTAATTTGAATGGAGGTATGGTCTTAACTATGTCCAGAACTTAATTCCACAAAAACATGAGTTCTGAGGAAACCATAGAAGAGACAACCCCAATGCAAAATACACATAGGGAATAGTTCCTTGTTCTTTAAATAACTTCAGCAGAGAACTTTAAAGTTTTAGTCCAGGTCCACAGTACTCTTTTTCTACTTGGCCCTGGAGTAGCAGATGTCATTTTTATGCTCAACAACATCTAAGGCAGGGAGATAGTTTGAATTTAAATTTTTTGGCATGACTTTAATATTTATTTTTATTTAAATATTTTTATATTCAAATATTACCTAGGGACCTTTCGTGCTTCCTATATGAGGCCTTCAAAACTTCTTGCTTTCTTCAGAACTTATTATTTAAAATTTACTGCTATGTAGTGTGATTCTAAACATAGCATGGTCATTAAAAATCCTAGCATTTATCAGGTTCACTGAGACAGAGATTTCCATGCTATATTGGTACTTAAACATAAGACCCCCCCACTAAACTGAGCACTCCAGAACTAAAGTAAGTTTCTGTAGAAGCCACCAGCACACTCAAATTCTATCTCTTTATGCAAATGGAAATACAGTGTTTTGAAGAATAGAACCACAAATTAACTCTTCCTGCCCTTTTAAAACAAGAAAGTTGAGATAGTTGTTGAGGAATTTCTGAAATAGAATATCTATGCAGCAGCTAATAATCTTGTTAACTTCATGTTCACTCATTTCTAAGACAAATGATTAAAGAAAGTACGTAAATGATGGTATTTACTCCACAAGCCAATATGTTGTTACAGTCTCCATTTAATACCACGTACAGAACAGTGAACTGCAAATTTTCTTAAGAATTCAGTAGAATCAAGATTCTGCTCTCTGGATGAAAGTACTTTCTGTCTATAGACTAATAATATGTCCTGCCATAAAGATGTGAGGTTATGATGTTACTCAAATGTAAACACTTACTACAACTGTTTTGATTTTTCTCCTGGGCAACACAATCATAAAGCCAAATAAGGCTGAGTGAAAGAGATATGAAAAAGGCAATAGGTTACTTTATTAGGAGGTTTGTACATATGCTTGCTCTTGCAGAAGATGAAACAGACAAAAGTGGAGGAAGTCTAAAGGGGGACAAATTGGCTGAACAGCTTCTTTCTCTGGAAGAGAAATTCCATGTTTAACTGAACATGTAGGGCAGTGGAAACCATCTCCTGTAAGAGTGCAATTCTGCTCTCCTTTTGAGGCCTGAAATGTGGCCATCTACAAGCAAAGAATTAAAACTAACAGCTGTTTCTGTTGGATGTGGGAAGGATTACTGACAAATTTAACACTATTATGTTTCTTGAGCTAAAGTTGAACAGTTGGTGAGCTTTGACTTTATAGAACAACCAGCTGGGTTTCTTTCAATCACTGATTCTTGTCAACCATTATTATGGTGATAATTATCATTATTTTAATAGGTTTAATGAGCTCTCAGTCTCCTTTTCCAAATATGTTTTGGTTTTAAATGTATTCAAGTATACAGCTGTTGAACTAAACAGCAAATTATTTACACAGTTTTCTCTCATTTGCTATTCATGCAAAACTTGCATTTGTCTCAGGATCTGACTGAGGGATTTTATCATACTGAATTAATTTCATTTCACCAGTGAAGTGCTCCCTACTGAATCTAGACTGTGTTAACTTATTTGTCAGACTTTGAAAATGCCAAGAACACCTGTACTAAGGTCAAAATGTCCATTACTGGTGACCAAATATTTTCAGGTAGTACACATCTGATCCCTCCTTACAATTTTCCCTGCTGTTTTCCTTCAGTGAAAGCATGGATCCTTCTAGGCAGAAGGTACAAAGCACGTCCAAATCCACATCAGAATTTCTCTAAAATCAGTGTCAAACCTACTACCCTATTCTTTGGAGAATCCCGTCCAAAGTGCATTCTCCTTCCGTGTTCTCCAGGCATAAATATACACATTTCAAGCAGAACATTTTGAAAAATTGACCCCATTAACATATATGGCATGTGTGCTAATAAATTAAATCTAAATATATAAACTGTGTGCATATTATATATAAACTAGATATATATTAAGACACCCTAATCAGCCTTCAGGTTTCTATGCTTCAATATTTGAAGTTAACCTAAAAGATGATTTATGTTTTAAATTAAAAGAGCACTTCTGCCATAGTTTGGAGCTGGGAGAAGACAAAAATTTGGAATACCTTCAAAATTCGGACTACTTTGTAAAAATAAATATGGATTTACAGAAAGTACCCAAAATCAATGAGTGCAGGTGTTGATGAGGACACAAATATAGTGGAAGCTTTTAGAAAAACAAACCTGAGCTGGGAATAATAGTCATTGAGTTTAGTCAAACCCTTTTCAAGACCACTTCTACAAACACTTGTTTTCTCAATCTCACATACACGTAGACCCAGTGTCAAATTAAGTCCATGATTTAAGCATTAACTTAACTGTCTAAGGAGATAAGGTTTCTTGTCCCATGCTAGGGGCCAAGACATATGTCTGCTTAAATGGGGAGCACTATCAAGATAAAGATACTGCTATAAATATTCCTCTTCACTTTTTGGATTACCATCACTAATAGAACTGGAATTGGAAATAAGTAAACAATTGTTCACGAGAAAGATCTGGAATGACTGAAAATGAGAAGTGGACCAGATCAGGTTTTTTCTTCCTCCATCATGATAGTACTAAGAAGATCACTGTCTTTTCACTTCTCCCTGGGAAATTACCTTCATCTGCTGGTAGAAGGCTTCAGGATAAAACTTCTACTTTCCATCAACAAATGTAGGGGGTTTTTTCTCAGTTAATGCTTGGTAAAAGAAAAGTTATAACCTTGGTAGTTCTTCATAGGACATAATCAGACCTCACTAAGACTTGTGGAAAGGCTTGCAATGACACCTGAAAGTACTTCTCACAATTTGCCTTATTGTTTGTTATGGGTTCTGTTTCCCAATGAGATAGGAACCCATCTATTCTTCAATCAACTGAAAAAATACTTTTATGTTCAAAACATATGTCAGCAGGTGGCAACCTTTGCAGACAAGCTTAATGAAAATCAAAGAAAATTGGCTGATTAAAAATCTGGCAGCTTGACATGACACAGAGAACAGATACAACAAGTAATGAACTTTCAAGGATCTCTTATTTATTAAATTATTTTCCCCTTCATTTGCTATTTTGGTATCATCCTAGCTTCATGTTTGAAGTTCAGTCATTTCAGATATTCCTTCCAGTCTTAGGGCTTCCTATCCAGCATAGCTGCATTAATATTGTCTGGGAGGGGTCACCAACACAAAGAAATGTGTCTTCTCACAGAAAATTGCAAGTAGAAACAGTCTCCATGCAATGTCTTTGCTTCTCCTAAATTTTAACATTTTAACTTGAAGAATTTTTTGTATATTAGCTGAGAAATGCAGAAGTTTAACATACTCATTTGCCTGCACTGACTGTAGTCTTTGAAATCATCTTGGATTTGTGTGTAACTTGTATTAATTTGTTTCATTGTATTCATTTTTAGAGAGGAAGACACTATAAGCACTTTCACAGGATTACAGTTATTTTGGTATTCTTTATAATAGACAAAATGCCTTAAAATAGTATCAAAATTATACACATTCACTTTTCCATAACTTACAGTTCATTTAAAATTTGATCATTACTGAAAGTATTAAACCAGATTTTCAGATTTCCCCTGCTGAAAGTCTGGGGCCATCCCACCGTGCAGCCTGCCAAAGCTGGGGTACTGTTAGTGGTGTTTATAGAGTTTATGGCATAATTTGTTTTTCCATGTTTGCATTGATTAGATTTAAACCAAAAATAAGTTGACACGTGCTATAGTGAGGTAGCTGGAGATACATTTCTTCTCTATAATGTGAGTGCTTAGTTGTCAATTTAGCGAAATGGTTTGCTTTTATGTGTGCTCTGTCTTTATTCTAAGGACGCCTTTGCTATCATTCTCCCTACTCTTCTCTCATCTAACAAGGGAATGGGTGAGGGTGACAGAGCAGTATGTCTGGGTTACCCACAGATCATATACCCTAGGGGCTTACTGGCAATGCCTCTAGTACTGCTTAACCCAGTGGACCTCACTAGTCACTTTAGGTTATGAACAAAGTGTATAGTTTAGGCTGCTGTTTTGGTTCTTCATTTTTCTTTTTCTTATCCTACTTTCTCCTTTTTGTTTTCTTTTTTTCTTCCTCTTCATGAGTTTTCTTAGTTCTTGCCTTACATGTTCTTCCCTCTTCATTTCCGTATTCCATCTCACATTGTTCACTCCCTCTCTACTTCTCTATTCTGTTTGCTAAAATGATCAGCAACACAGAGACAACCTGCATAACAAAATTAATGTTAAGTCAACAGACTCTGAAGAGTTAGCTGTTCACACAGCCACCCCAAACCCCAGCTACACACGATGGGACCCTGCAAGACACAGCAAATCATATGGTAAAAAAGTGCATAAGGGGACCAAGATTTTATGTCCTCAGCTGAGCACCTGCGTCTGCCTAATTTGCTGGTACTAACATGGAATTCCAAGGTGCTTTGGAGTGCAAGGGAGAGGGAACGGTTGTTTGCTGGCAGAGCTCCGGGCCCGCAGTGCGGCCCCGCCCCATCCCTGCCCACAGCAGGATGGGCTCTGACCCAGCGTCTTGCCTTTCTCTGTTCCTCCACAAAAACCTGCTAAGTGTAGCTTAGAGGAAACGAGCTTCTGGTGAGCACAGGAGGATGTAAAACCAGGCATGTCAGCTCAGGCTAGCAGTGTAGCTAACCCAAAACTCTGGTCTTCTGAAGAATACAAGAAACAGGAAGGCATATTGTGTCAACTTTCCAGCCCGATCTTCAGGCATCTTAAAAAACTTCCTGCAAACAGCTAACCTGAAGTTACACCTGGGAGGAGTCCAGACTCCAGAGGGTTGGAGTCCGAAGCCCCTAACAATCACATCTGACTTCCCTCTGCTCACTGCTCCTTGGCACTTGCACTTTTATTAGTCTAAAGGTCCAGCCAAAGGAGACCAGAGTCACCAGCCCAGTTTTGGCTAGGGCACTCCTCTAAGAGGTTAGAGATGTGGGTCCAAACTTCTTGGGAGGGAAATTAATCAGTCTCCTGTCTTGTAGCTGTTATATTTCTCCCCAGATTTGATGTTGTCAGTGTATATTCAGTTACAGGTAAGTATTCTTACAGGACTTGGTTCCCGAGAGCATTTGGGCATCGGTATCCTGAGTTTTCAGATCCTGCTCAAAGCTCAGGGCTGACAAGATCAGGTTGGCTGTAATGGTGACATTTGTAGTGTAGTAGAAGAGTTTCAAATGTGCAAAGTGTAACTGGTGCCAGCAAACAGTGGAAATGCAATTTGATCTTGCCCTCACTGGGCATTGGAATTAATGATGGATTGGCCAGCTCAACTGGTTACTTAATTAAACAACTCTCATCCTAAGCAGCCGACTTGATTCTCCCTCTGACATCATCTGTGTTGTACTGAAATAATTATGGAGTATCTGGGTGTAGCTGAGAACAAGATTTGGAATTAGACTACTGTGAGGTGATGACAATTAGACAAATTTCTTCCTTTTCTTAAGTGGGTAAGGCGATCTCATGTCACAGGCTGGAACCAAGGATGTGTCCCTGCCTTTAAAAAGTATGTGGAGTCACTTTAATCACTGTTTATAGAAGTCCTATCACTCCATCCCTGTTTCCTGTCTATCCCATATCTGCCACTGCCAATTAAAATAATACATTTTTGGCACTGTAGAAATCCTATGTGTTAAATAGTTTTTCTTCTGCAAAATTATCAAATAACATCCATGAAGCTTTAAGATTTTATTTCTCTCCATACACATATAAAAAGAGACAAGGCGAAGAGAAGAGCAAATGAGTAATATAAATATTAGGAAGGATTTTATAGTAAAATGGTGAACTTCGATAGAGTGTAGAGTCCTTAAAGAACACTTTGGGTGCTATTTTTCCACCTACAATGCACAATCATTAAACACTATAAACAGAACAGAGGAGGTTTGACCTGTTATTTTAAGAAAAATAACAGAGCTATGAAGAACATCCAAAATTAGAATGATCAAAAAAGCATGCCCTTCCATAACCCTTGTGCTGTCCTACTTAAGCTGTTATTTTGAAAGCAAACCTTTCATTGGCATTCATGGCCTTTAAAAAGGAAATACATTGAGCTTTTCTTCCTACTGTAATCCCAGTGTCCTTATCACCTATATGGAGGCCAGAGAGATGATCTGTCCTCCTGCCATTTCTTTGTTGTCCTAAAGGGTAGCTAAGGGCCACCTTCAGCTTGTTCATCTAGGTCCTTCAAGCCAGCCAGCTGCAGTTACAGGCACCTTATGGGCATTGCCTTATGCACCTCAAAAAAGAAAGGACCAGATAAAATGTGCACACATGATTGGAAAAGGGCCAAGGGAGAAGAGGGTTGTTTGGAAGAGATTTCCTAAAGAGTTTCCAAAACAGATTAAGTTTTGATGAAAGGTTAGGTAGGCTTCTTTAAGCATGGAAGAGTTTTATTAGTCCTCAGCAAGACCATTGCTTTTTTGTATTTCTTTTGTGTTCAATTCCTTGTTTCACACAATTCACAGCTCAAAGTGAAACTGAAGGTTGTTAAAGGGGTAGGTACCATGTGTTTCAGTAAGACATATTTTATCCTACAAGAACTGAAAGAAGAGGATTTCACCCACAGAGTGACAGAAGTGAGTATATATTTATCTGTGTGTATGTGTGTGTGTATTTATAAAAACATTTCTGCTACCAAACACTTATCTTGGTGTCCAGTTATTAAAAGTAATGACCAGCTAATGCTTTCCTATTCATTTAGGAAAGACGAATAAATTTTATTTTAGCTGAAGACTGAGAAGATTTCTTGTTGGGAAAGCTGCTTGGCTGCAAAGACTCATTAATCCTTATTAGCTGCTATTAGTCACTTGTAATTAAGCTGGCTTAGTAATGACTCAGATATTTCCCTATGAACCTAAGTACAACAGAAAACACAGTAAAGGAATTAGACATATCAGTGCTGCTTTTAGGACACACCTGTGTTTATGTTGCTGAGATCCAACAAGAAAATAATGAGAATCATATCAATAAGACAGTATTTTAAAAGTCTCTTAGGACAAAATTCTGAGGCATTTTGACATATCTGCATTGTGATGAGAAATTTCTGCTTTCCAAATTACCAGAGCATAAAACCTCTGTTAAAACTTCGAAATTGCACCGAATATGTATTTATTGTCCGGAAAAATTATTGCTTGAACATGCATCTCACAATTTCATTCAAAAAGGGTTCATTTTTTAAAAAATAATTCTGTTTTGTTTGAAGATAAATGTGTTTACTTCTTCAGTTCCAACAGACAATGGCATTTTTGTCAGATCATATGAAATACCTGCAAGAAGTAATTTAAGATATCTTCCTCTCTGCCTTTGCCCTGCACTTGTGCTGCCAAACTTGAATCTTGTCGTTGACTGAACAAAAAAGTACTTTCTCTCTCTGATCCCCATAACACTTCTGCATATTGCTCTTAATGGTTTTGTTAACTTGTAGGAAGTTTTAAAAATAAGCAGTAGTTTGTTGCCAAAACTACAGAAAATCTGAAATTCAAAACAGATTTTATCTTGCTTCTGCAATTTTCATCAATTAGAAAACAAATTCCTTTGGTCAATATGGGGAAAAATTCTTGAGGTTAATTATTTTAAATTGAAACATATTTAAAATGCTAGTTTTACTGAATTCAATAAAGTAACATATTGAGTGGGAAAGACAGTTCAGACTCAGCCAAGTATCACCAGCAGATACTGGAACAGAGACTAGAATCATAAATAAATAAGCAATTTCTTGTTGCCAAAAAACAAAACAAAACAAAACAAAACAAAAAACCACCAAAACCAAAAACAAACAAAAAA
>VWYE01009909.1:0-65692 GCA_013398995.1 Alaudala cheleensis | reverse complement strand
GACAGAGAGAAGAAAATCAACATAGTTTGAAACCTGAAATTCTGAACATTTCCCAAGCCACTCTAGTACTAATCCTTTACCATGAGTGATGACAAAGTTGCTCTCAAAGTTTTCTGGATGCTAATTCAGTTCAGATTTTCATCACAAGGAAAAGGAAACAAAAAAAACCCCCATCAAACCACTGTGACCCTACAGCATGACTAAGAATCGACAATTAACACTATAAAATGAATTTTTATCACCTTATGTATTAATATAACTGCCTCTACCAATCCCTGCCCAAGCCTCCACAACCCCACCCCTAATCATTCTACCCAGGACCTTTTCCCTGGAAAAAACAAGTATCACATACAAAAACCTGGAAAAATTAACAGGCATTATTTTAGGAGGGAAAGCAGTTAAGGCTCTGGTCTGAGCATGGGAACCTTACGTAGCGAATTCTGTCATGACTTACTGCCCTAACCAGAGTCACTGCCTTCCACTGGTAGTCTGTTCATTGTTTTCTGGCAGGAAACAAACTACTCAAAATTCTTGCAGCAAGTCAGTAGGGTGAACCCTGAGTGCTGATCACTGTCCTGCAGAATCCAGTGATAGCCATTCAACTGCATTCTTTACCTGTGGCTGAAGTTTAGGTGAGGTTCACTTTCTGTGGGATGTGAAAAAATCGATTTGTTTGGAATCAAAGACTGGTATTTCTATTTTTCTGGCAGAGGAAAGAGGAGTTGGTGAGCACCATTTCTCTGATATACGTGGATCTTTCTGTGACATCCTGACAAAATGCTGCCTACAGACACAAGATTCTTCCAGAAATCTTGGTGACTTTATATTGCAAGTGCAGCATTTTGCAGGAAAACTGTTTGATGTTGCATTCACAGTGGTGTGATTCTTGCTCTATGGTTCTATAAAAAAAATATTTTACTGCACATTTGCAAATACATGGGCTTAATTTCTGGTGAACCTATGAACAAATTGTTGTCAGCTTGCTCTTCCAGGAGGTCCTCTACAGTTTTCTGGAATTCATATCACAGGACAATGGTTTTGGACAAATACAGGATGATCTTCACAGCTTCAGAAATCTGCACTAAGGAACTGACCCAGCATGGGCTGGTGCCTACCAGATGCTTCAAAGAACTTCTGCTGTTCCTTAGAAGCTGACAGATGCTCTAAAAACAGGTGATTCCTTCCCTTTCCACCTCCTGATATTGTTTTCATTACAAATGTACTCTAAATACTTTTAAGAAAAAGCAGACAAGTAGAAAAATTTTATGCTAAATGGAAGTATTTTATGACAAATGGCCTCTTTTCAAATAATGCTCTCAAATAATTTTTACCTGGAGCTGAGACACCAAGCTGAAACACTACATGCTTTAGAAAGCAGCTCAGAGAAACAACTTAACCTGAAATAGTCACTACATTCCAACACATCCATCCTGTATACCTTTCAATTTGGTTTAAATCCAATGTACTGCATGTTGGTAAGAGCACATACTCTTTCCAATTTACAAAGTCTTTAGTGGCAGATCCAGCATAGAGCCCACCATGAAGTAGGAAGACTTTCATCACCGCAAAAAGAATCTAACAGTTGCATTGCAACCCTAAAAAAGGAAGATTGAAGTATAAGTGGCTCTTTCACAACCAGGAATAGCAACAAACAAATTAAAAGAAAGACTAGAAATCATCTTGTCCTTCCCAGCCAGCACACTTGTGGCTTACCAGAGGGGTTGGTGTCAGAACAGGAAGGGGCAAAGCCAAATGCTTCTGTCCCAAAGCCACCACATCTAGTCCTCTGCTGTGGGCAGACCAAGATTCCTAATGCAGGGAAATTAGTTGGCATCTGTTCTTCATCAAGCTCCCAGAGGACTGTGTGGGTGATGCCTACTTGCTGTGCATTAGCATCCCTTCTTCTAGAGCATCATCAAAGAAAAACAGCTAAAAATGTATGCTCCTTCTCACACCTTGCTTTCAATTTCAAATTGGTTGTATCTGTCTCGAGCTCTTAGCAAAAGGTGATGTTGTCAGTGTAGGAGCCTCACTTTACGTTGTCACTTTTAATAATTAAACAATCTTCAACTTTGTATTTTTCCGTTTTCTCTGAATTCTAGTGCTTCTGATGGGTATATGCAGATGAAAAGTTGGATGTTTCCAGGTTTAGTTTTTTGAAGATTGACAAGGGAAAAGTAGATTTTCAGGAAACACACTTTTTACCCTAAGATTTTTTCGTTTAAATCAAATTAATTCTTGCACATCCGCAAAGTGGAAGGAAAATGTGTTAGTGTTTTAGCTTTCATGGTAGAAGAGGGAGGAAGGAAAGAGAAAGTAAAAATGAGGTGGTATTTTCATCCTACATTTAAATAATTAATAACAGGTTTTTCAGGAAATTAGAAATGAAAGTTAAAAAAAAAATAAAACTGTTATTCAAATAATTTCTTCCCATAACCTCCAGAGCACAAAAATATTTTCTTTTACTACATGATTACTTAGCTTAATTACTACCAGTGACATAAGAAGTTTTTACAGTACATTAAGAATTGTTGGTTGAGAAAGAAAATGCTGTGTTTCACTTATCAAGAGCAGGGTAATATGTATAAAGCCATTTATTTTAAAGAAGCAAATCAAGAAGTTTTTACATTTGAAAGGACGTAAACCAAACATGAAGTACTATTTTTCACTGGATCATTAGTGCTTTAAAGTCAAGCAAACAGACTAGTCCCTGTCAGGTAGATAGAAACAAAAAATACTCAACCAACATGCAACTCAGTGCATGTTTTACTGAGGATTAACGTAGGCCTCTTCACTGGATAAAACTCTCAATATCATTTATAAAATGCCACTGCATTTTTACAGCAATGGAAAGCTACAATCTCAATTTCAGAATAGTAAATTTGCAGAAAAATAAAGAATAATCCCAACTNCTTCTGAGATTGTCAGATAGATCATGGAAAACTACTGCATTTAAGAAGAAAGAAACTATTTGCTTTTAATAGGTGGTTTATTTTTAAATCTTTTGGCATATAAAATTAGTCCAACAAACAAATGAATAATTTGGCAAGAATCTGTAGAAGTCCCACAGCACTTATTAGGTCTGTTTGAAGGAGCAGTTTGATTGGGTCAGTTGGTACTGAAGAACATGCATTGGTGCTCAGAAATTATGTATCATTTTTCATCAACTAGTCAGTAAGATGTTGCCTTTCACACCACTGATTTGTGTCCTTTAACCACAGCCACAGAAAATCCTCACTATTTTATGCAGCCTTTACTGCTTTTGTTTCTTATGTGCCATTCTGCTGACATGTCCAGAAGAGTGGAGCAGTCCACTCAGCAATCTTTCTGCACCATTGAGTCTTTGCAGTTTCAAAGACTGAAAATAACCTAAGTGCTGTCTGAGATCCATACTCTTCTGTCTCAGTGTATGGGGCTTGTCTTGGGTCACTTCCATGATTCATCTCCTCATGCTTATCCTGTTCTAAATCCTGTATATCTCCCTGACACTACTAGGAACAGCATCTTAAAGACATGACACTATGTTTATCTGTGAGATGCACATCATGTCTTTCAAACCACCACTGTCTGCTCTGCACCCAGATAGTTCTAAAACAAGGCTCTTGTTGATGCAATTGCTTGTAAGAACAAAAAACAATTTAAAAAACCCAACCCTTCTTGAGATTAAAAACCTCAAATTATCTCCTGGTCAAAAGTGTACATTAGACATGCCAAAATGTTAACTAGGACTCAGTGCCACTACTCTGTATCCAAAAAGTCTCAGTAGCTGACACCATTAAAGAAGCAGGTCTTAAATATTAAAAGGCAATTGACATTTACAGAAAGACTTCACTTAACTTCTATACTTTTTGAACCAGACCTGTTAACTTGGGATTTCCATGGGCTACAAATTGTTTCTGTAACCTCTCTGCCATTACTGGTATAGCTTTATTTTTTGATTTCCAAACAAAAGCAACATGCTTCTACATTTTATTTCATTAGAACTGAGAACACATCAAATGGAAATAATGGCTTTGAACAATTCTCTGAGGAGATACATACACTGACTGACCATTTACTTATTTATACTGTGTACATAAATATACCTATTAGCAGTAGAAACAGTAAGACTTTAATTGAAATAAACACAAACTGTCTCTTTTATTCTTGGCTTCTTCTGTGAATATTATTATAATTTTAAGAGTTGAGTCATTAACCATTAGCAGTCCAGTCTCTCTCAAACATTGGTGTGAATAACTGAAAATTCATTGCACAAATATTTAATTTGTGCGGTAAACTAGTAGCAAATCTGTACCCAATACAGACTCAGATTATACCTTTCTCTGCTGTAAATATCTCAGTGATGCAGGAATAACATGTCAGTCAAAAAATCATCTTCCTGATACCTCAAGAAAGATACTAGTTCTGTTACAAGCTCCTGTTGTACCAAATCATGTTACAGTGGTCCTGGCAATAAATCATATAAAGTGAAAATAAATAAACTCCAAAGGATTGCAAAGATGTATTTTTAAAGGAAAATAAACCTAATAGGTAAAATATAAGAAAGAAATTCAAAATTCAAGGTCTGTTATGTCAAATTACTATGCTCTTTATTAATTTTTTTAAATGTACTGTCAAATCTAAAAATTTTAAAAATTTAAAATTTCCTGTCAAATTTAAAAAGCACTTTCTCTGTGTCTAAATATTGGTGACTGGATTTTAAAACAGTATATACTGTATTTGTTGACTACTATGAATTGAACAAATATGCTCATATTTATGTATTTCAGACAATGTCTCAGAGAAAGGATTTATTGTATATATGATCTAACTCAAGAATACACAAATGCTTATCATCTTCAGAAATAAAATCTGTGCCTAAAGGCTGCAGCTTGCTTTTACCTTAATGACAAACTGAACTTCTGAACCAACCAGACCAAAAACTGACAAGTGATTACAATCCAGACTGATAGCCTGCAGTTTGAACAAAATACCACCACAAACAGAGCTTATGTAATTTTCTGTGTGTGTTTGGAAGACTCCTATAAGTCTCACTTGGCATAAAAAACCTGGTATTCCAGGAGTTTGACATGTAACTGTCAAAACAGCTGCCCAAATCATGTCTTTACTTTGAATCAGTATAAAGTCACATAAAAATAAACCCAGATATCCCAAGGGGAGGATGTGGCAAATGGTTTTCAGGGCAAGACCTGGCTCACATTTGTTATTAGCAGACAACAAACTGGTTTTGAGTTAAGTATAACCAAATAAATTATTAACTCATACCAAACTAGACTGAGTGGCAGCATTAAGCTAAGGAGTTCAAGAAACAAGTTATTTCCATCTCCTTTGGCAGAACCCCCTTCGGCTGCTCCCAAAGCAAAAGGAATCTACGACTTACCCAGAAACTGGGCTGAATTTGTGGTAGATCATTCCTTCTTATGGAAAAACCTGCAGAAAGACAGCAGATAGAGGGAGGCAGAAAGTCCTTTCCACTAGTTGTTTCAGTGAGGGGTTGGAGCAGAAGGCTGTCCCAGGGTGGAAGGTACCCTGGCAGGGGCAGGATTTGCAACGGGGCAGCTGGATCTGCCTGCCAGCCCTCTGCAATATCTGCCCACCACTTGTAGTCTCTCTGTCTGGGCTCTGGGCATCTTGCACAGGACCCTGCACTTCAGAGAGCAGCAGCTTGAAGTAATACTTGATCATGAGCAAATTCTCCTTCTGCAAAGAAATGGACACCTGTCCTATTTTTTGCCCCATCTGTGCGTTCTGCTTCTATAAAAGTGTGCACAGGGGGACTTTTTCTCATGCAATATTTGAACCATACTCTTGCATTCAATCACCCATTTCACATGGCAATTCTGATTATTTATGATCAACATGAAAAACATTATTGATGTCTGCAAAAATGCAAAAAAGAGATATACAATTGAGTCCATCCTATTACTGATATGGGTGATCAGCCTCAGTGTTGTTATGTACTGCACAACATGAACTTTCTGTTTTGTTTCTTTCCAAGTGAGATCCAAGAACTATCTTACCACCTCTTAAATGTCATTGTTCCTAGGCTAATCATATACACAGATGAGTAGAGATAAACATGTGTAATTGTAAACACAATGCAGTTTGAAGGGAACAAAAACAGCCCCAGTAATTCTTCTCCCACTATAGCACAGGTTGGTGTGTTGGAGCAGACTTCAGTACTGGCAGATGATAAACAGAATACATTGATTCCCATATGACACAGTTCCTCTCTATATTTTAGCAATGGCCCAGTGAATCTTGCTGAAACTGTTGGGATAAAGTTAGTGAAGCCTGTAACAAGATTCTGGTAGCAGGACTTATATACACAAAATTCAAAGCAGATCATATTATGAATATTATCAGCCTCCTTGGAAAATACTTTCCTATCTGCATAGATTAAACCATATGGTAATAACACCAGTGTCTAAAAACCAGACTATAGGTATCTCTAGCATAAATAGACTGCTTGTTACTTCATACGGTTATTGTTCTTTTATCACTTAAATGTGTATCTGATTAATGCCTTTTCTTAATACAAAAGCAGATATATATATTGCACTTCTAAAGAGTTAACCATAAAAGCATTTTACTTAACTTACCAGTTGTTGAAGCTGGAAGGAGTCTTGCCCTAAACACTACCTGCTCTCATGTTTGTAGTATCTGTCTCTCTCTCCCGCTGTCTCCCTCCCCCCTGTGCAGAGATTGCAGTAAACTTAGAAAACTAGCAGGGACAATGTTTCAAATGACTTAAGAAGGAGAACAGGAACAATCATTTCGTTCTCTTTTTTTTTTCAGATGAGTACAGTACCTTCAGAAAGAAGGAAGGAAGGGAGGGGAGAGGAAGTCAACAACCCTTTGCTTTCCTGCAAAAAAATAAGGAAACAGCAGATAGCAATCTCGTTTTCTCTCAAACAAAATGTTTGGAAAAATAAATATATCCAATCCAAAAGGAATTCCTCAAGTATTATATCTACATTACTGGCTTCATAAAACCTTATTTACAGCTGATTATGTGCAATTACATGAAATGAATTTCCGAAGTAGTAGGTAGGAATAAGACACCCATATCTTATGAACAATTAGCCATAAGCTTGCATAGATAATGGAGGCTTTTACTCTAGAGAAAGACTAATCATAGATGTGTACATAGATCTAGTTTCCATGGTGATATAGGTAAAAAAAATGCCCAAAACCCCTGTTTACAGTGATCACAAGAAAATAGCACATCGGCTATTTATAGAATGCTGTGGGGAAAAAAGAAGGGTGATGAAAGGGGCCAGAAAAATGGCAAGGACCATAGCTTGATACTGGCAGTGCAGCAATGAGTAATTGATCTCAAAGAATGGCATTATAGAAGGCATACTGATTTATCAAAATAGAACGAATGTACCATGTTTTAGAATGGATTTTAAACTTAATTTGTTTCTTTCTTTATTTCGCCATTAAACATATTTTGACAACCAGATACTGGCCAGCTGGCCAGAGTTATACATGGGATAAGTTTAGCCCATTGTGTGCCACTGTGTTTTCATTTGCTTGTATCTTTCCCCCTAACTTTATCTATCATCTGAAGGTCACTTACAGTGATTAGATGCTCCCTTTTTTTTCTCATTATTTTTTTTCATCCCAACATACTTGCCAGTAAACACCTTCACACTGCCACAGAGCTACGTGTTTAGTTTATTTGGTAATGCAGTAGTGAATAGGGAGCTGCCTCTCAACAAGCAATTCAGGCTGATTTCTGTGAAAGACTTTAAAAAAAAAAGCATTTTCAAAAGCCACTCTCCTACATGCTCTGCATCCAGACTGTGCTCTGGAAGCAATATCGAGATCAATGCTGCTGCAATAATTTATATTACTGCTGTAAATCCAATTTTAATGGAAGGACAAGTTGCTATGTTTTCCCATAGAGATTACTATTTCATTTATTGCACAATAATGAGAATTGATAGGCTTTAAACCAGCACAGGAAGTAGTCCTTCAGCACCTGTGTTCCTTCATGATTCCTGGTGCTATTTCCTGAAGATATCTAGCCATTATTTGGTTGTAGAGGCTTTTATCTTAATATTCAGAAAATTAAATATTTGATAATGGACATCAGCATTTGACAGAGCAGTGCAGGCCTTATGAGTGATCTCTGGCCTTGCAAGACCACCAGGGTTTTCTGAAATGGGCAAATCCATAACGTGAGGGTGAATTTTAAAAGCAAAAATATGCAATGCACTTAGATTTTATGTTGTAAGTGATGTTCTTAATTCTACTTTGGGAATAGATGTCCTAATCAAAGAGATCTCCTCTGCATACTGAGCACAAGGAAAGTAAAAAGGCATGGAAGCCCAGCAAAGTAATGTATTGCCCTGCAGGGTCAGCCTAACAGCACAAAACCTGTAATTTTGTTTCAAAATTGTTTTTCATGATCTTGAAGATAGTACCAGCTTCCAGGACATTCCAGATAGTTAATTTGTTTATTTTCCAGGCACAATAGGCTAATGAGACCCTGTAACTGACATGATGTAGCATTTTTTATTTCTCTCCATTGGGAATCCAATGTAGAAGGATATTTGAAAACCTATACTGATTAATTTAGGATCATTCTTAAATAAGTCTCTGAGTATATGTGATAGTCTGTGTTGTCCTCTGTGAAGGACTTAATTGTCACAGCTATCCTATACTTCTTTAAAGAGAAGCTTCCCTTGCCTTGAGGACTGCAAAGCTAAGGAGTTGGACACAAATATCTATGAAGATCCTTCAACAGAGAATGAGACTTTGCTATCCTGATGAAAGGGGACTGCGAGAGACCCCTACTTCAGCAAGGACAGCAGGAGATGTAAGGTCTTCTTTCACTTAATTCTACCTCATGTTCCACTGTCAGCAGCCCTTCCACCATCCAAGAGGTCACGACTTAGTTGCTCCAGCCAAGTCCAAGCATGCAGCCACTGAAGCACTTGACCTGTTCTTACTTTTGCCAATGTCTCCCGACAGTGGTACCCGCACAACGGCTGCCAAGAAAATCAAAATTCAATGAGGAAAATTCACTAAAACTCTTATTTTCGTGGCAGAAAAATACCTTGCAAGGTCATGTCCTTTGCAATGCATGTCTTTTGCATGTCAGGTCAATGTGCAATTACTGACTGTGGAGGAAAACAAAAGCACAGACAAAATCATTAACATCGAGAGTTATGCGAATCAAGTAACAAGGCATGACACTATGACATTTACCCAAGTCTTAAAGGAACAAGTTGGTGTGGTTTTCAGAACATTTCTGGTTTTTTTGTTGTTTTTATTTTAGCCTTTTCCCACTCTACTGTTACCAAAATGAAGGCACTGACACAAATTCAGAGATGCAGTGTCAGCCTCAATGCAGTTAGATGAACACTATTGAGTGTAAGTGCTCCCTGGGTCCAATACATAAATGTCCTATAAGGAGTGGTCACAAAAAAAAAAAAGAAAAGCCAGTATTGTGTTTATGGTCAAGGTAAGTTCTGAAGACCAAGAAGATTCCTCTAGTACCAGTCTGTATGATTAGACTAGACCTTTAATTTGATTAGCATATAGGAAGTTAAGGCCCTTATTTATTTTTTTCTTTTTTGCTTCATTGAGGAATAAATTGTGTTTCACAGACTCTTTCCAATGACAGCAGGGATGCTTTCCTATATGTTCAAAATAAGAATGGAATAAACAAGTTCAGCCTCCATCCAGCATAATAGGAGAGAACAGAGAGGTAATTGCACCAGTAATAATAACCCACTTCATCCTGAGAAAATGAAACCAGAGACAAAGCCTAGACGAATTTGTTCATTTTCTTCATAGCTTTAGGACAATAATCATATATATCTGAACTACCTGTGAAAAAATAACATTAATACCTTCCTTTTGGTCTACAGCATACCTGTGGCATTTTGGCTGAGTAAAAATAATACAATTCTCATTCAAAGACAAAAGTGCTGAAGTACATCTAATTGTTTTGCATAAATCCCTCTCTCCTGTACTTTCCTGGTCTCTTTTCTGCATTGTGTGTTCAACACAGATTGTTCAGGAACAATCTGGCAAAGGCAAAGACCAAAGACAGGTACAGGCTGAGTCTAAAGAGCTCCTGTGCTGCAGCATGTGGAGGCCATTATTCTAGTTACCAATATTAGGTAATGTTTTGCAATTTATTTTATTGTGACACAATAAACCTGCATACATTGGTATGAATTTAACTTAGTTTCTCAGCTTATAATATATTAGAATACTAGGAGATATTCCAAAGGTTTTATGCTGTCTTTCATGATTATAGTATGACCAGAGTATTCTCATGAGTATGTATTTGCACAGCCAAATTTACTACTGTTCTTTCAATGTATTTCTCACTTTTGAGACAGATAACACCCAATCAACACTTTAAAGAACAATTAACATTTGCAGACTATAACCTCTGGACAAATCACTTGTACATTAATTGTTCTGGGGAGAGAAATGTGGAAATTTGTATCGAAGAGAGTAGTGTTCCTGGCAATAAATACCTTACTATAATTTAAAGTGGCCTTTACAACTCATCCTGGGCCAAGATAATTTCTGGTAAATTACATTGGCTGCAGTCTTTTAAAGGCATGCTTTTCCTGTACCCTGTATGCAATCATCACAACTACCTTTGCTAAAACAATACAACAAGGAGCTATTTTAAAATTTGATGGTCCGATTAAGAGGATGTGTTTTCATCTTTTAACATGCATTAAGTTATGGGAGCGGGATTGTGAGCCTTATTCAGGTCAGAGGGGGACAAGAACTTGGCTTTGAGCATTTGGTGTCACATTGAAGATCTGTAACATGTGGAAATTGACAAAGTATCCACCAAATTTTTTGGTGGTTTCTCAAAATGGCCATTTGACAGCAGGTTTACCTGCTGTTTTACCTCTACTTAGATTGGAAAATAAATCCAACAATTGTTCTGGTATTTCTTGGATATGTTGCTCAATTAAGTATGCAATGGGACTCTGATGTCCAATTAACATACTGTAGTCCTGAAATGACTTAACATGTTTCTGCTGAAGGCTGAGCAATCTAATGTTGTAAAATGTGTGACTCTTAACAGAAGATGAAGAAAAGGCATGTTTGCATATTCTTCCCTGTTAAGTCTGATAATAGAACAACTTCTTCTGGAAGCCTGATATTCTGTCTCAAGATTAATTTAGAAAGACTATGACTTTTATCTTTTTTTTTTTTAATCAGTCTCCAGCTGCTCTCATTTTTAAATATTTTAGTCACTTAGATAATATAGTCTGTGTCTTATATAAAATGAATGGCAGCATTACTTTTTGAGATACATTTTTTGTCCTTTAGTTTCTGACTCTTTTCCCAAAGTATCCTGATTGTGCTACAGCCAAAGTTCTGTTGGCACTTTACAAAGGCCCCTTCTGAGCGTAAAAGGAAGAAGTGCTGCCTGGAGGGGCACCTCTGCTTTATGGCTGCGAGACTGTAGAGACAAAGAGACTGTAGGGACACCTGAACTCCATAGCAGTGAGAGTGTTGATAAATTGTGTCTCCAAAACTTCTTTATTGTCTGAGTGTGGGAGGGTGAGGGAAGGGGAGGCAGGCAGGAAGGCAGGCAGGCAGGCAGGAAGGAAGGAAGGAAGGCAGGAAGGCAGGAAGGAAGGAAGGCAGGAAGGAAGGCAGGAAGGCATGAAGGCAGGAAGGCAGGAAAGAAGGCAGGAAGGAAGGCAGGAAGGAAGGCAGGAAGGAAGGCAGGAAGGAAGGCAGGAAGGCAGGAAGGAAGGCAGGAAGGAAGGCAGGAAGGAAGGAAGGAAGGCAGGAAGGAAGGCAGGAAGGCATGAAGGCAGGAAGGCAGGAAAGAAGGCAGGAAGGAAGGCAGGAAGGAAGGCAGGAAGGAAGGCAGGAAGGAAGGCAGGAAGGCAGGAAGGAAGGCAGGAAGGAAGGCAGGAAGGAAGGAAGGAAGGCAGGAAGGAAGGCAGGAAGGCATGAAGGCAGGAAGGCAGGAAAGAAGGCAGGAAGGAAGGCAGGAAGGAAGGCAGGAAGGAAGGCAGGAAGGAAGGCAGGAAGGCAGGAAGGAAGGCAGGAAGGAAGGCAGGAAGGAAGGAAGGAAGGCAGGAAGGAAGGCAGGAAGGCATGAAGGCAGGAAGGCAGGAAAGAAGGCAGGAAGGAAGGCAGGAAGGAAGGCAGGAAGGAAGGCAGGAAGGAAGGCAGGAAGGCAGGAAGGAAGGCAGGAAGGAAGGCAGGAAGGAAGGAAGGAAGGCAGGAAGGAAGGCAGGAAGGAAGGCAGGAAGGCAGGAAGGAAGGCAGGCAGGAAGGCAGGGAGGAAGGCAGGAAGGCAGGAAGGCAGGAAGGAAGGAAGGAAGGAAGGAAGGAAGGAAGGAAGGAAGGAAGGAAAGGTTGGTTTGGATTTTCTTGTATTTTGAGGTTTGTTGTGTTCCTCGAAATACTCAGCAGAGCAAGCACTCCTGAATGCTCATTTATGTGATGCTCCTATTGACTTTTGTAAGACTTCCCCATAACTGGAGATAATTGTGTTAGGCCCCATACATGTATTAAAGACTATGGCCCGTAGTCACAGTGTAAACTAATTGACTCTGATAGAGCATATGGATTGACACATGAACTTTCAGGATTTCAAAACTGTTATGAATAAATTAAAAGTGAATTTTGCAATATGTAGCCAAGAATAATTAGGGGCAAAAAAAAGAAGATCTCTTAGGTTTGTTAGATTTCCTCTCTGCTTCCAAAAGTTTAAATGAGTTTTGCTTTCAGACCTTTCTCTTTTTTATTTTACCAAAACACTTTTGCTGAGACTGCTATTGTTTTGCATAAAAGCATTTGGTTAAGATTTAAAGCACAGAAAAAAAACTCACTTACAGGAAAAACTTCAGACTGCACTAGAAGTCTTGTTACTAGGATTTCTTCAGCTCTGCATTCACCTTTGGTTCATCAGGGCTGCTTGCTTTGGTTCATACACCATAAGCGTACAACTCTGCTGGTGATCATTCTGTATGAGCATACTGCCAGAATAGCTCTTCTGAGATGTACCACTAATGCAACAGTGTTGTAGGGTTCCTGAATAGTTCTGAAGAAGCTGTGTCCTAAAACTTCTTTAATGCAATAACAATAATTTTTAAGCACTCATTTTATTATAAACATATTTTTCTTTCTTTTTCTTTTAATTCTGTGTTGTCTGCTTGAAATATAGATTTCCTTTTCATCTTCCTTGCCAACAGCTGTCACTGAACCAGATACATGGAGATATAATCACACAAAGATTATCTGTGTGTTATCAATAAAAATTTGCTTCTATAACCCACTAAGCAAACAGTCTTCAGCTTCTGCTGCATCTCATTTTCACATCAACACAATGTCACTGAAGGATAAGATTTGAAGCACTTTGCAACTGCAAGACACATCACAGCCTATTCAAGAATAAAGTGGGAAATAAGCACTTCAAAAAATATCACCCATTCTTGGAAAAGACAAAACGTGTTCATTTTGTAGGCTTTTTATTGCATCCTGTATGTCTTTGATATAACAATCCTAGCCTTTGCCATTCCCTTGGAAGGAGCTCAGGCATGGCTATTTATTGTCAAAGGGGTCTCTTCATAAGAGTACATAAAGAACACAGGGGTGCAAACACAGAAGTGCTTGCTGACAGGGAGGCCTTCTCATGCCCCAGTCATATCCCTCCACAAGGGCTGGTCCATCAGGAGAAGAAATGCTGGGAGATTTTTCTCACTGCACCAGCCCCTGCTGCTGGAGTTCAGCAGAGTGGAGCTTCTGCAAATGTATGGTCTCAGTATTTTGAGCCACTTTGGACTTGTAACTGCAGGAGACAATGGATGGATGAGATGAGAGCCTGGATGCCTGAGCTCCCACAGAGTTAATGGAGAAAGAGACAGGACTGTTCAGAAGACTCATCAGAGCACATACATTCAATGTCTAAAATTAGATGGTGTGCACACATCTCTCGGGAGCTTATGGTGCCTTAGATAAGCTCTAATTGACTTATGAAGCATCCTAGGAGTTGATCACAGCTTGAAGCAGAAATTGAATCTACAAGAACCCTCACTTTTTTCATGGCTGTCTCACTTCCCTCTCCATCTAGCTCTAAAATGTCTCTATGTCCTGGGACCTGTTGGGATATGAGGAAGAGCATGACAGAGTCTGCTGTATGTCTGTGACCTCCCTAGCAGGGTCCCCAGTGCTAGCAGTCATTCTTCCAGCTGGGCTGCAGTGGGGCAGGAATGAGCTACTGGTGACAGGGGAAATGAAAATTTAGGACAGACCTGCAGTGCTTTGAGCAGGAAGTGCTGAGGTGCAGAGACTGTGTGCTTAACAGTCACACCTGGAGTAATGGTTCATCATCCCAAACTAAAGGAATAGTCTCTGTTTGTTAAGTCAGGTCACTTAGAAACTGCAGCACTGCCACACGGGATGCATGTAGGGTGGGGAAATCAGGGCTGCAACGTCTTGAGCAGGTTCTGCCTCCAAAATGTCATGTCATGAAGCCACAGATGCACGAATCAACCACCTTCTGAAAGGTGCATGAAGAAGAAAGGGGAGAGGTGATGTTTTAGTCTCTCATCCTGACGCCACCTGGCAGTCCTGGAGAGTTCTTGGTTCAACAGCTCGACATCTGCAGCAGAGAGCTCCTAAGACTGCCAGGGACACCCACTCTCCCCTAGGCAAAGCTAGAGCCAAGTGGTCTTTAGTTCTTCCTTTCTTAAGCTGTCTTGCTGGTTTGCTGCTATGTGTCTTGGGACAGCCCATAGAAATAGATTTCCTACTTTTATATCCTTTTTTCTGCAGCAGAACAATAATATTTGGTCTAGATGTACTTACGGGGCATTCCCCAAAGAATCAGTACATTTTATTTATGTGTTTTGGATAAAACCCTAGATAAGTAGATTGCAACAGCAGTAGGCCTGCAGTATCAAAGTTTTACTTTGATCTTACAATACCAAAATTTTACTTTCAGTGTAAATAATTCTCCTGCCATAATTTACTGAGAGAATATTTTCTCAGCTTTACAGAAAATTACAGCAAAACACAGCACTGTGCTTCCTCAAACATAAACCAGTAAGGTGCTGAATTCACCGATCCTCATTAAAAAGAAGAAGTGAGGATGTTCAGCCCCATGCTTTGTAGGGGCCTCTTCTATTCCCAACCAGGGAAACTTTGATTTGAAGAGTCAAATAGTGACAGTAGTACTCCAAAGATGAGTCACGCTCTCCATAGTCACAGCAAATGTCCATGCTTCAGTGTTCTGCATAGTCTGTTCCCAAGCTAAATCTTCTCAGCTTTTAAAAGGTGTCCAACTTGTGATTTGAAATTCTAAATTCAATATTTAGGTGCACAGGTTTTCTTTATGCGATTTCCTATTGGAATTCAAAAATATGTCAGGTAGAGGTGAGTCTAAGAGTCCAGCATAAGAGTACTGTGCTAATTTTTCCAGCCTCTGACCTGCCTTTGATGAGTTGCCCCATCTGCCTTACTTTAGTATTTATTTATTTTGTCCCAAAGTCACACATTTGATAAAAATAGTGCTGTATTGCTTTACAGAAACTGTAGATTAATATTTATCTTCCTCTAATAATTTTTATCTGATTATAGGAATGAATTATGCTAAATTAACCATAAATGCTCAATAAATAATTTTCTATGTAGTATGGGGTGGAGATCCTACTGTTAGAAGTTTTGAGGCTGAGATGTAGCAAAACACAGAGCTTCCAAAAAGCTGTGAAACTTTTCCTTTTTTGAGATAACATTTTCCAGAATTAATAGGGCACTCCTTGGGAATTAAAATGGCTCACAATGATAGACTGCAACAAATTATTTAAAACCTACCAGCATGAAAATACTACCAGTTAAACATCGTGAAAACTCAAAAGAAGACTCTTTCAGCTACCAGCCTCAGCTTTACATCACATTTCACCCAAGGAAAAAAATTATGTTAATATATAATTATGCTCTAAGTGCACCTGTTCTGCAAACAAAGTGTCTGTAGGCCTCTAAGAAAACAGATTTTTTTTTTTTTTCACTGCTTGGTTGGCTTTACTCCCTTTCCAACTGGCAAAGCAGAGAACAGGCTTTCCACCTGAAATCCACAGAAGGGCCCATCCCTTGTGGCCATGATCCAGACGTGCTCTCCTCATCCACCCTGAAATCAGGGTCAGCATAATGTCATTGACTGTCCCCAGATAAAATCCATCCTTGTCAAGATTAATTGGGAGAGGGATAGCTACCCAACACTCTTTGGCATGACTTAGAGTTGAAACAAATCCACAAATCCAGCCATGCATGATGTAGGAAAAACCATGTTTCAGCAATTAGTTGTGTGGAGCTTCTCTGTCCCAAGCAGCAAAAAATAATTAACATAATGTTTTGGTATTCCAGTTAATAGGCCTAAGACTCAATAGTTAGTGTTTGGTGTGCTTTTTAAAATCAATCAATTTTTTTAGACTGATCTCTCCCCAGAGATTTTAGAGAAAACAAGGCTATTTTAAATGCTTGTCATTTCATTTGAATTGGACCACTTTTTGTTTTTGTTCTTTTTGTTTCCATAGGATTTTGACTGTTGCTAATTTAGTCCTTTTGAGTCTCAGTTAACACTATTCTGGCTTTTCTGCAATTGAATCTGAGATAAAACATGATATATAGAATAACATGGGTTTCTGAAGAGCAAACTTTGTGAAAAACTACGTATTTTAACAAAAAGTGTCTATACTGCTATATTTCTATGAATAGGACTTTTTGATTTCCTGTTGAGTATTTAAAGGTTGAAGTATCTCATCCATGATTCCACTCAGTGTTGAGGCTCAGTATTTACAATATGTGTAACCAAACCAGCCACTGTGTACTAGAAATGCAGTACAATAATTTTTTAAAAGGGTTATTAAAAACCAGCCCTTTCAATTTGAAACTACAGGAAAATTGAAAATTAACACAATAGACGTAAATTAGAATTTAACCAGGACAACAGGGAGTCATCTCTTATTATTGTGCCAAGTGTTGTTGGCTTTTAGTCAAAGCTCTGAATCCAGAATTTTTTACCACCTTGCCTCAGTGCAAATCCTTACTTCAGCGAATAATCTGTTACTACTAAGTTATCAGCAATAAGGCTTTGGAATTACTTGTTATCACCTCAGGAAGCTGTAGCTCTGGTCAGGGAGTTTCACAAGAAGCTCCACAAAACAGTGTGGATATTTAAGTGTAGCAATAAATTTTCAAAAAAAGATTGAAAGACATGTTTGTGACATGATATATTTAGTATGAAAGAACAGTAAAGGCTTTTAAAAAACCTTAGACCTCCTATTTGTCTTGAACTGCTTATTTATTTTCAGTTGTGTTTCATACTTTCTACAGCATCTAAGTTCAAACTAACTGTATATATTTACACATTCATCACTTCAAGTTTGAAAGAATAATGTTTAGGGACTGTCTTGTTTTGCACTTATCTTACAAGCAAGGGAAAATTCAGGTTCTCTGTTTCTTCTTCAGCTTGCATGTGCATGAAAGATCAGCCATCTGGCTGATCCAGTCTGGCTCTAGTTGTGGGAAGGAATTTTTCACTTGGGTGTTTAATTAGAAATAGTGAGATGAAATTAAGAGAAGGAAATTATAGGATGGATGTCAGGACTACCTCTGTGACAGCAAGACATTTTGAATTGTGGAATAGTCTTCTAAAGGAAAAGCTGGAAACTCCAGTACTTAGGACTTTTAAGGTGACTGGACAATCATGTAGTGGAAATTGTAGCACAGGAAACAAGCAAGCCATGGGGGCAGAAAGGTGTTATGCCTGAGATGAATCTTGTATTCTATACCTGCATTTCATCACCTGGAACTGCAGCAGCACAATGTTGCAAGTTGAGCTCTATCCAGAATTATGACAACCCATAACAGCATGAGCACGCAAGGCTTCTGCAGCCATTGGGAAACCATGACACAGCTGTGGACAGTGGGAATGCAAAGACACACACCAGGCCTTTCTTGCTGGATGTACAGGAACACACCTCTGTCTCTACACTGGTAGAGCTTCATGTATCCCCTTGCTGTCTCTTCCCACTACTATGAGAATGGTAAGAAACTAACATCAAGGTAGTTGATATTAGTTTTTTTGCTTGGAGCCAGTTCTCTGCTGGTGAAAGTTAACTACAGGATATGTGTAAGTATACAAAAGCTAAGTAAAACTGATGAAAACACCAGTGCTGCTGCCTCTGATTCTGACTTCTAAATGAACTTTCCCCAGAGCACTTTGTCTCAAGAGCAAAAATGTTGTGCCCCCCTCTTCCTGAACTAGAACTGTTGTGGTACTGAAAATACAAAAGGACAATATTGAAATACCTGCACGGGACAGTCCCTGTCAGGTAGAAAGATAGAGCTCATCTGATGCTGTGAGCATGTTCTAAGCCTTCCCATTTTGTTTCCCAGCTCCTGTCAAAAACACAGAAATACAGGAGTCAACCTGGCACTTCACAGCAAACCAACCATTGCACTGTATACTATGAAAATCACTGTTCCTCTGTAAATTGTTCAAAATTCATGGATCATTGATGAGTGGTTGTTTTTCTCCTGGATGTGTTCTGCAGTATGTCAGTGGTTATCTAAATATGACCCCTAGTGTTCAACTTGCATGACAATAATTTAAGAAAATCATTGTCCTTTCTAGACTTCCCTTAGGAAGAGGGTCATCTTTTCTGGTTATCCCAACATCTTACCTGAAAAAAAAATTTACTAAATTATTCCTGATCATAAAATAAAATCTGTTGAAGATATTGCTTTCAAAGCACAAAATACTGGAGACTCACTTGAGAATTTTAGAAATGGTTGTTACAGACTGGGAATAATCTATATTGAAAAATTCTATTCCCATCTGCATGGAAAAACATTGTTAGTGGTAAAGCAGTGGAAGCAGTTGTACACTTCTGTGCATTACAGTTAAGGACAGTGAGGAAGACTACAGTAAAATGGCTGGTACAAGATGGCTGCTGAGAAAGGGCTTCTTTATTTTTCGTTTTGTTCTTGGTGCTGCCACTGATTTTCTGGGATGTTTTTACTTTGGTCATTTAACCTCTGTGTCCCTGTGTTTTCATCTTGACAAAATGCACAGACATATTTTCTTGTATGAGGTTTGTGAGGTTTAACAATTTTATGTAAAGTTGTATGAAATCTGGATAAAAAGCAAAATAAAATTGACTTGTGACCTGGTATTTTTTAACTATAGGAAAAGGCTGAAGCTCTACATATATTCAGAAGAGGGCAAGGCCACTAGATAACATTGTGAGTTGCACAATGTTAAGGGAGGAAGGGGAAAGGTGCAGTGCTTCAGTGTCCAGGCTGCAGATGTCCAACACCTGCTCTGCTTTGAGCAAGGATTGACGCAGTTCAGCTTCTGATTTGGTGATGTTTCTTTCTTCCTGCTCTGATACTTGAGACATTGCCACATGTTTTTTAGAAGGACAAACAGCAACAACATGGTCAAAACAGAGGTCACTGAAAGCTTAGAGAATCAGCAGTGGCAACCTGCTTTGCAATGGAGTCCTTTGCTGATATTTTTACAGTGTGCAGCTCTGTGGATACAAACAAACAGTTTATCATATCATGATAGAGAAGAATATGTATGACATATATTGTGAAAACATGTAATAGTGTGTCCTGCTTCCTGATTGTGTTTGTTAGCTTTGTGCACACAAGCATCTTGCAAACTCCACTACTTTGCATCTTGTTCAGATATGGAATAGCTCCAGCAGGCTCATTTCCCATCTCATCTAAGTGCCTTAAGCAGTAATGCATATCCTGGATGTGCTCTCAAAGCCCTGTGGTTTATTTGCTTGAGTTTTGTTATCACCAGAAAAATCGATGTTACTTCATCTCTGGCCTACAGATCCCTTTTACAGAACACTGTTTCTTATGGTCTTGTAAGAAGCAGCACACTTTGTTATGTAAATGTTTATTTGTGCCTGTTTAAATTTGATCTCCCTGGCAGGAAAGCATGCATCTCCTGTGGGCAGAAATCATATATTATTTTTAATTTCAGTGCCATACTCCTCTTAATGCTTTTGAGCTTAGAAATGGACTGCTTCCATTTCCCAACATTCCCATCTTACTTGCCTGTGTCAGTGAGACAGGAAACATGTCCAAACTGTTGGTTTGAAAAGTTGGTGGTGGATGTTGTAAAAGCTTTCTTCTTTTACAGTTTTTCCCTTGATCCCTCCTGTCACAAATGAGGAGGGACCACAGGGGCACATTCATACAGGTGTGAACCAGTTTGTGCTTACAGCCAGGGAGTGCATGGTGTTCAAGGCTGGAGTTTATTTTTCCAGTTAACATAACCAGTGTCCTTTCTGTCTGAAGATAAAACTAATTTTGGATGCACACAGTGTGAGAATCTTTTGCTTCCTTACAGCGTTCAGCTCAAGCATGTCAAGCTCAGACAGCCTGTGGCACCAGAGTCAGAGCAGGGAATTGTCACCAAGGACATCATTCATGACTTTCCCTGCAGGGAAACATTTTGCTGCTGGACTGGAACCAAAGAGTCAACAAGGAAGATAACCAACCCACGCTGATGATCTCTCCTGCCCTGACCTGACACAGTTCAGGTACAGATAGTTCTGGTGCCTGGTGTGAGTGCAAGTGTGAAAGTCAAAACCAAGAAGGGCCAAGATACAACTTTAGGAGAAGGCACAGAGCCAGAGAAAATGTGGGGGCATTGCCATCAACAGGACATCCAGGGTTCACTGTGATGGGTGGCATTAAATGAAGGAGCATCATCTGCATGGGGTGCCAGCTCCAAGGCCAGTTCTTATGGAGCTGTGGGATTATGGCTGGGGCCTATGGTTCAGACAAGAACTTTTAGGGAGATGCAGTCTGCTATAGAAATGCAAAATTGTTTGGTCAAGCACAGGTACTGACACTTTGCAATTGAAGGAGAACCTGCTGTGGGCTTCAAAGTGAGACATAAAAGGTACCTCCTGCCTTTCTCTTGCTTTGACCAAGGATGATGAAAAACACTCAAAGCAGCAGCAAAATTAGCGCATTAGGATGCTATCAGCAGAATCTGCAGTTCCGTGCTCTGTCTCCCAGGCAGAGTGGCAGGAATCCAGCAGGGGTTTTCTGCATGCCAAGCATTCCAAAACATTGTGGAAAATTTTTCCCATCCTTTTTTTCCCAAAGCTGCCTGTTTTCAAAACAGTGATTGAGTGTTGGCAGTACATTGCTGAGTGCTTGATGTGAGCAGACCTGTTTGTGCTGATGCACTGCAAGGTGAAAGCAAATTTTTGTTTTCAGATGATAAAAATGGCAGAGTTTCAGTTCTCACCTTCTCAGTCCTGAACTTCTATTGCTCTAACATTTACCAAAATCTTGTATCTGTCATCACATGTCTGGTGGGAATCTGGCCGTGTTACATCTCCATCATTGGAAGAGTTGTGAGGACTGTGGGTTGTCGTGACAATCTGCTGTCCACAGCAATCTCCGTGCCTGTCCCTGAGAATCTTTAACACACTGAAAAATAAAAAGACTCAGTTCATGCCTTAAATTTTGAGGACTGAAGATAAAAATTCTGCTACAGACTGAATGGCTTAACGTTTAGAGGCAGACAAAACACAAAAAATATAGCAGCAAAAATATTTAAGATATATGTGAACTTCTTCTAAAAGTTTGTTTTGAATTTGTTTGTTTGCTTTCCTGCTGTAGTACCTTCACAATCCCAGAAGTTTTAAAACAACTCCTGAAATCTGCACTTTGGCCTTGCAATAAGGAGAAGGAAAAGATAATTTGAGTGGGTGGATGGATTTTTTTATTTTGATTGGAAGGGCCTGCTCATATAAATAAAGCTGTGCTGACTTATACCAGAATATTTGGCCCAACAACTTAGTATAACATCACAGATGGCATATTACCTGTAATCTGATAGTCATTTGCTATTCCATTATGGTGCTGACCGCAGTTTGTTGAATAAGACATAAAAACTACATTTTTCTCAAGCTACAGAAAAATGAACAGATGAATTCTGAAAATAATGGACTACAAAGATGAAGTGGTTATGTTCAGCATTATTAATAATAAAAAAAGAATTTACATCCTAAGCAGAGCTTCTGTATGTCTTTCTGCTAGAGATTGATGGCACAGATAAAACCTAATGTCACAGAGAACAGGATTTCCTTGAGCAATACAAATGAGAAAGACATATTATTAGAGCAGCATTGCATTCAGTCAGAAGGTCAAGTCCAGTGTAATGTTTTCCATTAGACAAGACCAGAAGTTATATAGTCCTGAGCCTGTATGTTTCACAAACAATGTAGAACTCCATTGGCATGCATTACCTATGGCTGTGTACAGTATACAGCCCGGAAACAGGACAAATGCAGATCTTAGGAGTCTGAGGACCTTGTGGTAAAGCTTCTGAGATAGCGTCAAATCTGGCCCTGAGCCCAGCAGCTGCCTGCCTAAAAATGTGATGGAGATGTAACTACATGGAGAGACTCAAAAAATGAAAAAAGAGGGAAAGGAGCTCAGGCACTCCAAGGCAGCCACATTTCCCATCAGATCACAACACGAGATAAGCAGTGGTAGAAGAAAAACAACCTCTGAGGAATCAAAGGCTACTGTTGTTCCTGTCCCAGGCCCCAGCAGTGGTTCCACTAACATTAATTGTTTTCAGGCAGGCCACCATAAAGTTCCCCTTTCTCACCTGGATGTTATAGAACACTTTGGTCAAAGAATCTCTACGCAGAATTACAAAAACAAGTTGAGTGTAGAGGAGAATGAATGCTTTCCCTCTCAGATGAAAATATTTGTGATCAAAAGGGCAAAAAAAGTTATTTTGCCGAGAGCACCTCAGATCCCGCATCCTTCTGTTAACAGGATCCTGTTTAGCATAAGTCCATGTCACTCATCGCTTTTCCTGGATTTACTAGTTTGTAACCAAAAGAGGTGAATTTTTCAATGTTTCTTTTGCTTCTGTGGTTTTTTTCTCTTCTTTTCTTTATGACTCTCGGCTGTTCTCTTCATTTTTGCTTGACCTTGCTTGAATCCTTTGAGCCTCTTCAGGCCCATATTAAAACAGAATACTCCAGTCACAAAAACTGAGATCACACTCCCAGTGTGACAGAATGAGTGCTTGCTGAGGGAAGCATCTTCATGTTTCAGATCAGGTCTCCTGTAATCACAAAATACGACAGGCCTGAAACCATCCATTAAAATCCTAAGTGGAAATGTTATAAAATTAGCCACATGAGGAAATATGTACCTGTACCTGGATCTGCATGTGTACATTTTAGACCAAGAGAGAATTACCAGATTTGAAGCTGATTATTTTATTGTTGATTATTGAACCTGTTTCATTACTTCTTATCGCTCTGAGAAAAGCACTGTATCTTGGGCTCAAGTCATAGAGGTAAATAATGAATATCAATGGCATCTTTCTATTCTAGAAATACATTGTCATTTTGTTATTTCATTATCACTTTTCCTCCTTTACATTATTTTCCTTTTTATAAGAATGTTAGGAAATACCTAAAGGAAACATTTCATTTTTTCCTTGATTAACAGAATTACCATAATCTTAGCTTTGCAGCTAAGAGGAAGGACTGTACTGATTGCAATTTGTGCTGCACTGGGCCAAATCTGAAAGTCAAGCCTTTGGTAGTCAGTGTTTAAAGTTCAATTTTAAGGTAAATCTGAGGGTTTTTTTAAAAAGACCTGGTGGATTATTTTTCATTCCTCTTGAGTGAGGTGTAGAGCTCGGGACACCTTCAAGGAACATGGGGGGTGGGTGAATACATAGATTCCCATCCATCCCTTCCCTTACAGACACCCAACTCTAACCATTACATGAAATTTACTTTAGAAATATCTTCAGAACAACAAGGCACAAAACCACAGGGGAAGTCTTGAAATTTTTTGTTCAGAATAACCACATCTGGTTCTCTCTGTTATTGCCTGGGAATGGTATCTAAAAAGACCTTCAGAAGACAATCTCCTCAAGCTCTCACAATCTGAAAATTCTCTGATTCATGATTCATTATTTTCTTTCTGTAGGTTTTTGTTGTTGTTATTTGGTTGGGTTTTTTTGGTTTGATTTTTCTCATGCAAAGTACCCCATGTGACCAAGTTCAGAAAATGTGTTTAGTAGTTAGAAGAAAAGCAAGAGCCCAAGTGTCCAGGTTCTATGTCCCAGTCAGGCGCTGACTCAAGTTGGGTGATTCATGTCATTCCTCATGATTCATTTTCTTCCTTATACTACAAAATTACTTAGTTCCAGACTGTTGTCTGAATGCTTTATTTATTCACTACCATGAAGACCTTAAAATCATCAAATGAAGGGCATTAAGTAAATGCATCATTATTATTGACTGTAACAGAGAACGGAATGCAAGCCAAATGTTAGGATTAAATTGTGTTGCTAAAAATAGCCAAGACCTGGCTAAACCTAATTTCAAGGTTATCTATTTTCCTTTAATAAAAAGAACAGATTTGACCTGCAAAAATTAGGGTCTGACTCAGTCAACCCTCCTGAATGTAGGTAAATGCACAGGGGTTTGTATTTCATTACATTAATTTAAATATTCTGGTTATATTATGTCTTTGAACCATATATACTATTAATGTTAATGAGACTTAAGATGTCACACCACACCACAAAGCTACTACAGACAATTAGCTTTGAGTCTGTCAGTGTGATTTCCACCTGAAAAGTAGTAGGCTATATTTTTAGTCTAAGTAGGCTCTTTATACAAGAACATCTTAACCGATTTTCATGTATTTCACTGATTGCCAAACATTCTTGTTTTGTGTGTTTGATGAAGAGGTGCTGCTAAATTCCTGCGTGCTTGGCATTAAATTATATTATGGAAATACTGAGAAAGGAAATGGTCCCATTTAGATTAAATAACATCACTGCTTTGAAAAGTTACTGAAATTTGACAGAATAAGTTTCACTAAAGCTATTATACTTTAGAAAATGACATGACAGGAATTCTGAAGCTTACTGTATGTTACTCAGGCTAACTTGATGCCTTTTAATCTATCAGTTTAGTGATACCAATTATGGAAAAGAGTAGTCAGATTGATTGATTGAAATGATGGGGACATGACCTTGAGTTGAAGGGAATAGGTGAGACTTCAACAGGGTTCTGAGCAGGGACTTTGCACGGAGATGGCATTTGGAATCTGATACTTTAGACGCTTTGTCTCTGACAACACTGGAAAAGTTTGCCATGCTCTTGGAAAAGGTCTTGCAGAAAAGTGGCCCAGAAACAGCTATATCTATCTTGTGAGGACCTTTTCTAAAGGAGTTCCTAAAACTATTTTCCATCTGTATTATTAGCTTCAGATGAAGGTGGGGACTTTACATGTCTGCTTTGTCTTCTTTGTACTTAAGGGGAAATTTGTACCAGCTGTAAGTCTACACTGAAACTTTTACAATTACATCTTCATTTTGAAGCAGTGGTGACTTAAGGAAAGAGAGTGAGATCAGCATGTACAGATGTGTTCCCAATTTCAGGAACCCATCCAGCTGCCCCCCGGCCTCATCAGAACTCCAAAGCCCTTGGGCAACAAACAGGGGCATGGCAGGGCAGTGGGGGCATGGCAGGACAATGCAGGCATGGAAGGGCAGTGAGGGCATTAAAAGACAGTGAGGACATGTCAGGACAGTGAGGGAATGGCAGGGCAGTGAGGGAATGGCAGGGCAGCAAGGGCATGGCAGGGCAGTCTGCACAGCAGTTCCTCAAGGCACAGCAGGCAGGAAAGAATCCCCTCTGACCATCTGAGAGTAGCCAGCCGAGTCAGGAAACAGATCCAGTAGCTGCTAAGGAAAAACAAAGAGATCCTTTCAATCCCAGTCTTTTTAGCATACTGGATTATGCTTCCTCAGATATGGTATTGATGTGCCCTGAAGCTGAGTCCCACGCAGCTGTGAGGGTCACTGAGCCAGCCATGTCAGAGGCAGCCAGACAGACAGACAGACCCAGTGATGGCAGAGGCAACCCTCCAGGTCACTGGCTGATGGGAGTGCCTGGTGCCCTCCATGAAGCTGGGGCAGAAAGCCTGCTGTGGTTGAGGAGCCCTGTAGCAGGGTTAGGGAGCTACAGAAAGAAGTGGACAAGCTACCTAGTATTCAAGTGAACCAGTTATTTTCGGAGTCTCAGGAGTCTGAACCTCTGTTTTAGTGAAGAAGCAGGTGGACTCAGAACCCTGCAGGGGAATTAGTCAAAGGACTGTTAGCAAAGGGTCTGTTAAAGATGAAAGCTGGAAGCAGGTCACGGCACACACACTTGCTACACCTCACTGGCAGGACTAGGGAGAGAATTAGAAAAATAAAACTTAGAAAACTGGATAGAAGTGAAGACATTTTAATGGGTAACCAAAAGCCACACACACAGAAGCAAAGCAAACCAAGGAATTCAGTCACCACTTTCAGTGGGCAGGCAGTTGTTCACCCATTCCCAGGAAAGCAGGGCTCAAGCACACACAACGATGATTTGGGAAATCCCAAATTCCTCCCTCTTTCCCCATCTTTATTTGCTGAATATGATGTCATATAATATAGGAAATCCCTGTGGTGAGTTGGGCTTAGCTGTCATAGCTGGGTTCCCTCCCAACTCTTTGTGCACCCCCAGCCTTCTTGTTGCCAGGGTGGCGTAAGGAGCAAAAAAAGCCTTGATAATGTGTAATGGCTGCTCAACAATAAGCAAAATATCCCTGTATTGTCAACACTGTTTCAGCACAAGTCCAAAACATGGCTCCATACTAGCCACCAAGATGAAAATGAACTCTATGCCCAGGACTTAGACACTGCTTAATGTTTTGTTGCTCTTCACATCTCCTAGGGGTTCTCCTGCTCTGCCTCAGCTCAGTCTCATCACCTGTCCTCTTGACACCTACAAAAGACTATATCGTTCTTAGAGCTAAGTCTTTGGCTCATCAGGCAGAATCTTCTGTCTGACAATCTTAGTTTGTTTCTTTTGTCTTACATTAATAATCAATTGTTTGTTAATGAAGTCTCTGTTTGTATGTAGCTGCAAGTTTTGGGACATCAGTTTGGTTTCATTAGTTCTCTAAGCAGGAACACTACCTCTAGGCAAGAGAACTGGAGAAGAGTACCACAGCTGAACAGCTATCACTGCTACTATTTACTGAAGAAACAACACAGAGCAAGGCTTTGGGAAAATCAGTGCACAGTTACACTGTGGAATGCAAAGAAGAAATAAACAACTGAATGGAGAAGAGAGTAAAATAAGAATAGGATAGAAGAAAACTAAGACAGCACAGGAAAAATGAAGAAATATGAGACAAAAAGGAAAGAGTGAAGCTGAAATTGAAGTAAGAGCAATAGGGAGCCCAGGGAAAAGACAACATGAAAAAATAAAAATCTCTACAATCTCTGGAAGCTCATTTCACTGATGCACCACTGTATTATGAAGCTGAGTTGATGGATGCTAGACATTCTGCCACATTTTTTTAATTTCCCTGTAGGGACTCAAAAAGTCATTTCCATCTGCCTATGAGCACAGTAGCCCTGTCCTAGAAGACTAGTGGAGCTCAGCATCAGACCCTCCCATGTACCCTTGTGCTTCCCATCACACACTCCAGCTACGTCTTGGAACAGCACAGCTGATTTTTATGACACTCTTTGGATGCTCCCAGTCTTTCTTCCCCTAATTTTTCCTGTACAAACAACAGATTGCATTTCATCTGACATGTCAGTTTGATCTACAAAGAGAAAAACAAACCGATAATCCTGCTTTTCTGTCTCTTCGGTCAGGCCTTCTATGCTTCCTTGGCCAGATGTTTTTTCTTGGACTTCTTCCTAGAGATTTCTATTTAGTTTTCAGTACAGCTATTTAACTTGGCTTTCTATTGGCTGTCTGTGTTTCTTCTGCATCGCTTTACAAACACCCTGCTTGTTCTTCCGTTCTGCTTAAAGCAGTGAGACATTGCTCCCGTTTCAAATACAGTGAAAATGAAGGAGGGAAGTTGTGACATTCATAGAAAACACTTTGCCTGCACCAGACCACAAAACCACAGTATGATCTCTTATTATTATTGTAACAAATGTTCTGTGACAGCCTTTAATTCCCAGATTTCTCCTTCTGAGTATCATACACACAAAGACTTCAGTGACTATGTATTTTGGTCGCAAACAACTTTGTTGTAGCCTGGAGTGCAGTGACACTCATGAGCTAGGAGACACTCAATGAACTCTATATTGCCTAGTAATACAAGTAAAAAATCAGCTACAGGTACTGCATCCTGGGGAATTGAATAAACTGTGTTGTTTCTCTCTGCCTTTTTGCAGGAATAATGCAGTCTTGAAGATGTGAAAGGTTCAGATTGGTGGTTTGGGGTTTTTGTTTGTTTGACTTTTTGTTGTTGTTGTTGCTTTGGGGTTTTTGTTTTGGTTTGGATTTTTTTGTATTCTTTGACAAAATGGAAATGGATTTTTCAAAAAATAGCATGGGAGAGTAAAAGCTACAAATTCAGCTTAAAATACTTAAATATAGAGCTAATTTCTGTAGATAATTACTTGAAATATGAATACCTGTGGAAATACAAATTTGTCAGTCAAATAATGTAAGTTCATTTTTTGGCCATGTGTTCCAAAATGCTGTTGTGACTACAACTGAATTAATTTGTTTCCACCCCTCTAAACAAAAAACCAAACAATTCACACACATGCTCCCTTCTATCTGAAATAAAACATTCTGTTCTATGTTGATTTCAACTCAAAACTAAATCCTACCAGTTTTTCCATGGAATTCTCTTAATATGAGCTATTTCCATTGTAGTTCATAAGTAAGATTGCCTTTTTGCATGCTTAACCAAAAACTGAATTTAAAAATTGCTATCAGAAATGCTGCCACATCTGTGAACAGAAACAATGTTACTGCTACAATTTCACTGTTTCATAACAACTGAGTAAAATGGGTAAGATTTAACTTAATTATGTGTAATCCGTAAAGTAAACAGCACAAACTGAAACTGGCTAAATAAGTTTGAAAAAAAATTCATTCTTGGACATTTCAGCCAAAGGAACTAAGTTCTCTGATTAAATTGCTTAGTCTTGTTGATCTTTTACTAATAATGTATTTTGGATAGTCTTTAATTTTTTGTGAAGCACACAATTCTTATTCCACTTACAGTAATGTACATCCCATTCTTCTCTGAAATGATCTATACAAAGAAAAAAGTTTTGCTCTACTGAAGCATCTTTTTAACAGAAGGAATTGTTTTAAACCTTGTCTGTCCGGCAGGGTGCTGGAAAAGGCTATTTTTTCTCAACAAATATTACAAGTATTTGGAGAGCAGATGATGAGTAATGAAGTACATGTTATGAGCAAGTTGGGATATTTGTCAGCAGTTGTTTTTTCACTTGGACTTACAGTAATTATTTTTGCATTATTACAAAAGAAGCAGTTAAAGTTATCACCTGCCTGACTCAATATACAATTGAGTCAGTTCTGTAATAAAATCACCATCACCATCGGTACTGGTGATTCATTGACAATTTCTTTCCAATAGTAAAGAAGAATATATTTCATGCATCACTGTACATCTAAGTACACACTTATTTTTCTGATTCATCCAGTCTTTCATGATATTCGCATCCCTAAAACACAGAACTCTTTATTCCCCAGGCCTTTGAAGTTGAATCTATAAAACATTCATGCAGAAAAGCAGTATCAGATTAAATAACCTGAAAGGAGGTCCTGTGCCTCTCTTAACACAGCTCTACAATACACTGATGTGCAGAGAGCCCAAAGTAATGCTTCTGGCAGTGGAACCATATTGACAAAAAATCTTGGTAGCTTTCAGAGCTTTCCTGAGATTAGGTAAATTGAAATAAGATAATTAACATATTTTCTAAATTAACATGTAATTTCAAAGATAAAAAAACTCCTGAAATCCTCTTGTCTTAGTTGCAAATGCATCTACTTTGCTGTCTCAAAGCAATTAACTCTATACATATCTCCAGTGGTCCTTATAGGAAACCCCATTCTTCTTGGCATATTCTCTGGGAATAAATTAGAATTACATCTGGCCCTGAAGGATTTTCCCTGTATATAATTCCTACTATTTTGTTGGTCTGTGTTGAAAAAGAGATACTGTGATTATCATCTTCTGATAATTTCTGCATCAGGAGGTCTCTTGCAAATTCCCACCAATAATTTGACTGTATAATGACATTTATACATTTATTTAATGAGTGTTCAGACTAGTTTAGTCCTGTGAAGTCATTGCTTTGTGATCTGCTTTTATTCACTCAACTGGAGCTCATGTTTAGCCATATTCTCAGGTTGCTCCAAGAGAGAGTGATGCTTACCTAGACTGCTAATGTCTTGAAATAGGTACTACAAATGGCACAGACAAGGACTTTTTGGCTAGGTTATTCATCAAATGCCTGTGTTCTGGTTCAAGAATCTAAGCTTTCATTTTCTGATGAAGACTATTGTTTTCCTCATTCTATTTTACTTTAGAGTAAAAATCCCACCAATTACTTGCAAATGTGACCAATGGTACTTAATTCTTCAGGGCTGCACTGCTTAGCTGTTTGGTATTGATGAGCCAAAGCAAATTTTTGGCTGTTTGATTTGCCTTTGTAAGGTGGGCTTGCATGTGGGTCAGCTGTCTCAGGTGGGAAGGTACCAGGATGGCCATGGTACTCCAACAGGTGATGGTTTCGTTGGCAGCACATCATGGTGAGGCACAGAAGGTGAGACTCCTCTCTTCCCAGACCCTTCACAGAAATTCCTCTCCCAAGCACATCTGGAAAAGGGACTGTAAAGGTTCTTCCCATACTTTATTTCCTTCATTGTATTTACCCAAAACATGGCAAATACATTCAGATCTGCAGGACCATCCACCAGTCAGATGTAAGAGACACCCATACTGAAGTATCTCCAGAGATCTAAACACACAGTGGTTTAAAGTTTATTTAAAGACCAGTATACATAGTAAATACTTCAACTATTTTTAATTTCTAAGTCCCCATAAGGCAGCTGAAGTGAGGGTTTCCTGTATTTGTACAAAGCCCCTCTCTCTCACAGTCAGTATTCCTCTTCCCTGATGCTTTGAGTTGTGGCTTTATTATTTATAAAGAAGCTCAAGGATCTCTCAAACAAACAGAAAGATAGTTCCTCACATCAGGAGTTCACAATCTAAATAATGAAGCCTTGGATTCGAACCCACTGCTGACATAGACTGCACAGCTCCACTTCATTTAGCTGAGTTGCACTTGCACATTCTAGCAGCAAAAGTTTAAATTTGTGTTTGTAAAATCAGGTGTTGCTACTGAAATGCTTTTGACAAATTTGATTAAATGATTTTACAGCAAGAGGAAAAGACTATTTATCTGTTGAAGTGTCCTCATTTATTTCAATTAAGTTCCATAACTAAGATCCAAAATAAAAATTTTAAAAGCTAAACAATTATATACTTGCTTTATCAGGGGCATATTACTTAAAAAGCTAAGTGTTTACATTGTTCTTCTTTAAGCAGAAAAGCAAGAGCTACAGATTTAAAACATACAAGAAAATTAGGCTAAAGCAGCACTCTTATGCTTCCAAGTGCATATGTGAGCCAGATCACTGTTTGTGATGATCTGGAACTTTCATTTCTCTTGAACAACTTCAACCATCTTGATCTGTCTTTCAGCCTATCCTTCTGCCATTAACCTCAAAGAAGCAGAAAGGCTTTACATTCCTTATATTCCATCAATTATCATTAGTATTGCAAGTATAAGCACTAAACTTTGAAAAGTGTTGAGAGTTGTAGGAACTAATGTCTTCTCAGTATGCATACCACAGGCAAATAATAGATTTTATTTCATTCTTGCAATGGAGATACAAAACCATAACTCTCAGGACTGCTGTCTCCATAAGTGAAGTAGTAGAATGCACAGGATATATTTTCCAGATCAAACAACAGTTTTGGAAAGTTAAGGTCCTTGGTTTGCTTAATGATTACTGTCTTTTTTCTGCAGTAAATTTTGTCTGTTTGTTTGTTTCTCTTTACCAGATCTTGACGGGACATCATTGCTCCAAAGGAGATCTAAGCCAGACTCTGAAACTATGGAGAGTCAAAGGAGAACAGGAAACATCTGCCTCATTTTGGTGGAGTAGCTTTTGGCCCCTGCTGGGGGGACACAATCAGGGCCCAGACAGAAAGAATAGTGCTCATCTCTGATCAGCCCTACCTCAATATGATGCAGCTGAGGAGTTCCTGGAAGTCACTATAGATGATATTTCACAGAACAATTTCCCCATGTTTTGCTTTTTATTTCTTCACAGAGAGTAGGAAGGCTCTAACTCACAGCCCACCCTGCAAGGAGACCCCACTGAGGATATGGCAGAATTCAGTGTCAGAGAGAGTCACTTCCATGGGGCACTGCCAGCTCCTTCTTTGAACAAGAACAAAGAACATAAGTTTATTGCCCTGAGATCTACCTGCATATTTATATTCTGTCAGATGTTTTTATCAGAGGCTTAAAAAGACTGCATCATTCCTGTGCCTCTCTCCAGGTTGTGCTCTGGGGGGTGACTTCTCCCAGATCCAACCACTGGAAAACTACTCAGTTCATAGGACTGATCTCAGTATGACACTTCTACTTTATCCATCAAATCTAGTGAGATGTCAGAGCAAGAGTGAGATCAGCAAAACTTGTCTCTGAGTGAACACAGCTTTGCTAGCTGGAGTATACTCACCAGAACATTTCTGCATCATCCTTGGTGCACCTCCATTTGGTTAAATTAGTTCTGCACTACCTCATGCCAAGCCTGAATTCGTCTGTGGTCAAATGAGTGCTTTGTCACATAGCTATGAACAGATTTCTACATCTGTAACTGCTTGCAGGCTCTTACCCAAGGGTTGGTGGATCACCACATTCCAGAAAAGTTTTTAGATTGTTTCTTTTCAAGGGTTTAACACACTTGGCATCTCAGTTACAATTTTTGTCTACATTAATTTAGATATTAATCACTGCCATCACTTGGTCACCATAATGTCATTTAAACTAGAATCTGATCTACTGCACCACAAAGTCTCCAGAGCAATTCTAAATTATCTCAGAGTGGCTTGGAATTTAGCAAAAACATGTTTATGTAAGCATATTTTTACATGCCCTTGCCAACAAGTTTTAAAATCATATTCAAATTCAATCCTCTTGCTTGTATGCCTAATGTGATCTGTAGACACATTATGTTATTAGAATGTCATTGCAGATTTTGCTTTGATCTATACATTCCTTTTCCTGCAAGTTAGACCAAAGCCTACAGGCTCAGAAACAAACCTGAAGGGAAAGAAAAATAAAAAGTGGAGTATTTTTGTTAAGATATTTTATTATTTCTACATTTAGTTTATTTGAAGAGGGAGGGAGAGGTGGTACACATGTGTAAACAGCCTATAGGTCCAAGCTCACAGTTAATTCTCATGGAGCTCAGGAATACAGCAACACGTAAGACCTCCACTAATTTTATGGGTAACATGTACTTTCTGTCAACTTCCAAGAGAAAGCAAATACTGTTTTCCTGTAGAAATCTAGATGGACTAGGAAAACAATGGAGGGATGAACAGAAAAGCAAACAAATTCTATGAAGTGGATGTTGATTTTACCTCTCTCTGAACAGTGTCCAGGAATTAAATAACTGAACCATGAGGCTATAGCAAGTAGCTGAAACTTTTTAGATCTGTATATAATCAAATTTGTTTTCACACTTTTTCTAACATGTAGACGCAAATTAAAATGAATGAGGAGATGTAATAATTTGCAGAAATTATTGTGTTCTAGCAACAGTTATAATCCATCCTTCTGGACCCTGGGGACCAGGGGACTATTTCTACAGTTCCCAGTTAAAGGAGTTAAGGATGTCATCTCTGCAGCCAATAGGTTTATACACTCCCAGCATTCTCTGCAAAATGCTGAGGTACCCTGAAACTATGCCCAGTGAAATCCTAAGTCTTCAGTTTATGCTACTTCAAAATTAGGGTATCTCAGATGCGGCATCTGAAATAAATACTGAAATCATTCGAAGTTTGAATTGCTGGAGGCCCCTTTCTTTAAGGGGCAGCACTGATCAGGTTTGTACAGCCGTAAAACACACCCAGGTCCCCAGGGGCTCTGTGTGAGCAGCATCCCTTGCTCGCAGGCAGTGAGATAAGTTCTTCCTCTGTGGATCCTGTCGGGACCCCGGCCAGCCCCCGGCACGCAGCTGAGGGCGTCTCCTGGGTCCCCGGCTCCTTTCGCAGGGCTCCAAGCTCCTTGCAGCTCTGCTGTGGCTTCCTCCGACTCCCCGAGTCGCGGCCTCGTCAGCCAGCCCAGGGGAGCAGAAGGCTCGGGCTGCTGGGCACTGACCCGGGAGCTGCGGCGCTGACACCGCCCGGGGCTCGTCGGGGTCTCCGCTCACACGGGCGGCACAGGGACGCCAGCTCGGGGCGTCTCACTCTCTCGTGCTGAGCTTGCCAGAAGCATATGGGGTTTTATTTCGCTTCAGCTGGGACTTCCGTGGCCTGGCAAAATGCCAGAAATGGTGTAAAAAAATGTACAGACTTTTTTTCTTTTTTTTTTTCCTCTCTTACACAGAGGAGCTGAACCAGTTGTGTTCGTGTTTGCTCAGCATGAGCACTGTGTTGCAGCGACTAGAAAGTTTGGGGAATAGGTTCAATTTTTGTTTAACTTTCCATTTTTTAAATTTTTTTGCAGTTTTATTTTAATTGAGAGGAAAGAATGGCTTTAACTTCCATAGAAATACAAAAGTCCTTCTGTATTCCTGTTGACAATGCTAGAATTTTTTTTAAGCTTCTTGAAGCACACCATCAGATTTCTAAGAATAGAGCATTATTATATCTTCTGCACTTCTCCAAAATGCGGGGGGTTTTCCCAGTGTCAAGGGACAGGACCAGTTGCTAGAAAACGTGATGCTTTTAGAGTCATCATTTTTTATATAGAAAATGAGCATTCTGTCATGCTGTTCTATGTAAAGCTTATGCACTGATGCTACAACTTCATTGATATTATTTCCCAAATTTTTTCTTTCTACACTCTATTATATTTTTTTTGTCTTGAATGAGAAAGAGAAATCCACACCACCCACAATTTGACACAGAGAAACATTAAGTTAAATGCTCCTTCTCAAAAGCCTCATTTTTATGAGATTATAATGATTACTATCTATTTTATAATGTATAATTGTATGCATAAAAATATTATAATATATTATAACTATGTGTTCCTAGAATATTTCTTTGTAATAGAATTTCTGTCATTCTGATAATTCTAGCATATTTTTATTATGGTCACTGTGACTCTTTAATTGTGTTTATAGAATTTGCCCAAGTTGTTTTTGTTCAATTTTTTTAAAAATTATTAATTATTATACGAAAGAAAATTTTTGCAGGATTTAAAGTAATATCACATTATACATATTACTGGCTACATTATAAGTGAATGACTTAGGACCAGCAGCATTAGCTTCTTTATTCATTCCAGTGCCTGGAGACTCTGACTGGTTTTGTACTCTGCATTTTACAAAACATCCAAGGAATGAATCCTCAAAATCTAATCTGATCTAAAGGAAGGGTGTTAAATGATACAGATCTTTTAAGAAGTACTGAATTCATACAAATATGTGTCAGATCAACAACTATTTCACCTGAATATCACACACAGAGAAATATTTCTAACATTACATTACATCCATTACATCCCATTAGAGAGGCACTTTATTAAAATCAAATATTTTAAAAGTGATTAATTTATTATTCTATTGGGGAAAAAAAGATGGAAAACCAGAAAGTGTTTCAACTAGAGGAGGGAAAATTCATTTTTCAGTGAAAAACTGCAGTAATATATTTATTACAAAATATTTTGAAGTAATCTGATCATTTGATGAACAGTAATGGGTGCAAAAATAATAAAGCAATTTCCTAGAAAATGGTGATTAATTTCCTTAAAAGGTATTTTCACTGTTTGAGTTCCAAAGAGGTTTACAAGAGGAAAGTCATTGTCAGTAAGTCATGACATTCCAGAAAAACTGGCTAAGAGAATGATCCTCAGTAGTCTATCACACAGCAAAATCTAGGACAGCTTTGAGTTGAAGCCCTTTTTTGAATTTTTTTCAGAGTTCCAGCTTATATATAATTGATTTGTTTTGCCATAAGAATGCTGTAAGGTACCTCCAACCCTAAATTTCCAATAAATAATTTTATTTGTGAATTTTGTTTTAGACCATGAACTATCTTAGCAAAATGTACCAAGTCTGGCTAATCCACTAAATACTTATCTACAGAGGAAATACTTCCTCTAGTTACTCATGCTACAGTTTGTATCCGGTGAGGTTAGTTAGATCTCCACACCCTCCACCTTGTGTGCTTCACACAGAGAGCTTGCCCAGAAAACTTGCTGGTTTTAAGAAAACACAGTGATTTCCAGTCCCTTTTGGCAGAATATGATAACCCAGAAGAAGGTGAAGTTTTTTGGTGAAGTATAAACGTGGCCACAAGAGGAGGTGGGGCACAGAAGCTGCTCAGCTGCAATCAGTGTAGTTGGAAAACAGCTGGACTGTTTTCCTTAGCAAGGCAGCAGATTGAGCCTTATAGTTGTGCAAGCCAGCACAGAAGGTGTGCTGCACCATTCCATAGTGAGGACGACCAAGAGGAGATGAGCAGGGTTTTGCACAATGGTGTTCTGCTGATCTGAAAGCTTTGCCAGTGGATGATTCACAAATTGGGGGAGGAACTTAGAATCCCAGCCACCTGTAGGCAGCTTTGAAAGAGCTCTGGCTTTGAAGCAAGTGGCATAGTTATGTCCCCATTCTGCCTACTTCTGTTGTGCACAGGGCCGTGGCATTGTGCCATTCATTCTAGGATGTGCTGTGTAACCTGTTGTGCTGGTAAGGCTCTGAGACACGAGTGATTGGGCACTAGGCTGTGCACCTGCTTCTGTGCCAAATCCATCTCAAGCTGAGTTACACATCATCACCATTGGGGTACGGGTGGATAGCAATGATTAAACTCCTACTGGTCTTTGCATTTCAACCATTTACATTATCTAAATGCTGGAAACACAAGAGTACTGTGGTCTTTATGAGCATTAGCAAGACAGGAGAATGGAGTGACTGGAGGGCATGGGGTTAATGGGAATATGAAGACAACTCAGTATCAGCTTTGTCAGGGCTTCTACAGCTGTTCATGTCATTGCTTCTGCTCTTTAGCTGGAGAAGAGCTTTCATGATTAAAGCTCTTCATTCTTCTCTGCTGCTGTAGTCAGTCTAGCAGATATTCTTTCATAACACTCCAAGATTTAAAGCAGTAGCAGTCTTGCTTATAACTGGACTAAATCCAGAAAACAATTCTTAAATGACTCTGTGTAACAGCAGCCAAATTCTGCATACCAGTTTGAAAATTCACACAACATAGAGATCATCCAAGCACTTGAGTGTTCTGATACTGACAAATATATTCAGTTATTCCATTTTAATTTGCTGCAAAATGTTGGCAGAGTAGCAAATATATTCACTTTCAGACTCAGAGTCACAACAGCCTGGGGTAGGCATCAGATAAGGCTCCTTTTGCAGCATACCTCTCAACACCATCTGTGCTTTTCTTTGGGTTGTTAAGATCTGACAACTATAGTTTGAGGACAGCCTATTGTTTTTAAATATTTATTGGGTTGCTTATTATGTTAGGAGTTAGATTTTTCTGCTCTTATTTCACTGTTTTCATAAATTTTTAAAAACTGCTGCAGATACAAAGTCAACCTTAATCAGACTTTCATTTTACACCAAAACAATACTTTAAATTCACTGATTTCCTGACAATTTTCTTAAACTAGAAGCATAATATGTGTCTTGCAAAATGCCTATGTCTTGCAAGTACAGAAAATTCTGAGGCTATGATATGCAATAGTTGTTCTGCAGGAGGACTCACAGTAACTGTTAAAGACTTAAATGTTCACATTTCTTTACCAAGATAGAAGTTTTTGTTATTTTTGCATTTTCTTGACCATGCAATGCAGTCCCTGATTCCATGTGTAAGGTACTATTAATTTCAAATCAGATCTGTGCATTATCTGTTTTAAAAAAAGAAAATAGTTGGTCAAACCATTGTAATGTAACAGTTGATGGAAAGACCTTATTACATCCTTTTGTTTGTTAAGACTAGAGGAGAAAACTGTGCTATGGAGCCATATACTTCGGTCCCAGGGTGTTTAAATGATAACTCAGATGAAACCATTTAACTAAGCAGTCACCACAAATACAGCCTAAGAATCTTGGTGTTCTTTTTTACTATACACTATATTATACTGCCACTTAAAATCCCTATTTAAAAAGAACTGTGTGTTGTAGCACCATAGGAGTCACCAATTAATGCCCATTCACCTATTAATGCCCATTAGATTAAATATGAGCAATGTTATTTATAGTTTTATACATATATATATGCAATCATAGTCACAAAAGAAAAATGCCCCTTTCTTAAGTTCCTGATAAGAAATCTAGGATCATGAAAGTTAAGACAATCCAGTGACGTGGAAGGGATTTGACAAAATATGAAACAGCTTCCTGGTCTGTTGTCCACAATTGTACACTCAGCTATTTTAAAAACTATGTCCCATTACATGTGACCTGCACTTTCAGCCTGTTGGAGCCTTTCTGATTTATTCAGCTCAGTGAGAGACAACCAAGATGCTGGCATTTATTTCCAAATTCACTCAATTCCCTTTAGAGCTGTGAAAGCCAAGTCATCTCTGCTGTCACAAAATGGTTGAGATTGGGGCTACTGCTCAAAGCAGGGTTACCAAGAGGAGCTTGCTGGGCTATTCAGAGTTTGGGGTTTTGTTTACCCAGAAATGGAGAATCCATAACGTTCCTGGGCAATCTGTTCACTGACTTGTGTATCCCTCCCTTTGCAGCCTTTATTCAGAGTTGCAGTTTCACTGAAGTCACCAGTATATTCACTTCTAGTCCCACAGACCTGAGATGGGAAAATATCATGACAGCAAGCCATTTTGAGGTAGTGAACAGTCAGCTAGACAGACAGCAAAGTCACAGGCAGATATCTTACTAACAAAACACAGGAACCAACTGGCAATGTTAAGTGCTTAAAATTAGAAAGTTTCTTAAAGTGGTTGTGTGGGAAGAGCAATAATATATAAAGGAAAAATATATTATTACCATCATCTCATTTGACTGGTAGTTGCATTACAGTTGACCTTTAACCCTTTAATCACTTTTTTTAATTGCAATATACTTTCAGAGCTGTTTCATCCTCAGTCTAGCTGATCCTTGGTTAGAGATCTACAGGGCAAAACTGTGAACGGTTTCCTACTAAAAAGTATGTAATATGATCTCTAAATACTCAATCTCTTTCTAAAAGTTCAGCTTTTATATTTGTAAGAAGGATCTTCTGGACCATACAAGTGGTTGCATTCTTAAACTCTCTGTCTATAAAAGCTTTTCAATCCCTATTTTTTATTATTACTCTGGAATTTGATAGTACTTTGCAACAATAGTAACAGAACTTGACATCTATTTTTCAGATTTGGGAAAGAAAGGTCTGTAAGCCATCACTGTAACTCGTGATAACAACAATTTAGTGAAAATATCCGTTTTTCTTCACATATGTAGTGCTTTTTTTAAAAAAAAACTAGTAATTTTTAAGTGTCATTATAATTGTCTTTCTGGTTTTTTGTTTGAGGTTTTAATGTCCATTTCTAGTGTCATTCCAAGTTATGGAGTGGAGACCAGTTACTTTAAATACAGCTGTTTAAAATAAAATTTAAACAAAATAAACATCACTTGCTATGGAGGACCAGAAAATAATCCCTTTGTAGTAAAATGGAATTTTAATGTGACAAATTCATTTTTCATCAAAAAAAAAGTGTGACATTTTCTGAAAAACTTAATTTTGATGTAAATTCTCAGATGGCTAAGCTAATTAACATTTCCTGCTAATATTTTCTAAGTCTGAGAAGAGAATGACAGCACAAGAAATAGCAACTTTCCTTTTAAGCACAAGATGTAATACTGGTATTTAAATCCACTTTAGCTGGAGATATACCTGAATTCATATACACCTGTATCTAGATCACTGCTCAGAGTACAAACATTTCCCTAATATAAGAATGAAGAATAATTCATTCTGCCACATGAAATGTTTTCAATTCTATTAGAAATAGGATCAACACTATCTTCTGCTGTGGATTATAACAGCTCCTCATAAAAGGTCCACTTGTCGCTGCAGAACAGACCTCTAAGACACAGAAAGCACCACTATCTCAAAAGCAGGAGGCATCAGCTCTCAGTCACATAAGTCATAAACCATGTGATGTTAAGTCACACTCACTAAATCTAAATAGCAGGAGCTTCAGTACAATACTATTTCAGCCCAAATTTCCACTCCTTGAGGGGCTGGAGCATGGCCTTTTGAGCATGTGTTTATGTAGGTGTGATATTCAAACTCAGTTTTTACACCTGGAGTTTCAGTGTTTGTGTCCATTTTAATCACTTATGGTCATTTGCTATTACTTCAAAAAGCCTCACAGGTCTTTCATTTCTTGTCAGCTTCAGAATACGGTGGGATGTCAAACCTCATTCTTCTCACAGCTCCTGCATGACAGTAGGTTGCCAACAGAAGAGATACTGAACTTGATCATTATGCAATTTCCATCACCAAAATGAAAAAAAAATGCTGTAGGGGTTCTTGTCTTCAAATAGATGGCAAAGAAATGCAAAACAGTGTAGTTCAGCGGCACAGGATATTGCAGAGTTTCAGGGTCATTGCTATGTTTTGTGCTGGGAAGCTGTACTTTATGGTAATTGATTACATAAAAGTTTCTCAAAATTTGAAGCAAGGTTGAAACAAAACAGAAGCTTGCTTTGTACATGGCTTCAATTTGCCAGTTACATATAAAATTCTTCAAGCAATTTTGGCAGGTATTGGCTACTTTACTGCCAACACTTCCTTCTAAACACTGGTTGTTGAGCTTCATTTGGTGGAGACCCACAGCAACAGAAAGAATGAATGAGAAAAATGCTCCAGATGCTTACGTGAGTATGTTCATGTGCACATGCAGATGCAAGCAGTCAGGGCTCCCTGAGCATGAGTATGCTGAGAGGTGGCTTTGCATCTCCTCCCACAGGTTTTGAAGGACCTGGGCCAGCTCTCTCACAGCCCAGGAGATTGTTGGCTGCCATCAGCGGTAGGGAGCCACACAAACCTGCATCCCTGCTGATGGTACTGCATCAGCAGTTGTGGTTTGGTGAGATTGTTGTGGTGGATCACATCTGCAGGAATCCTGCTTCTAAACATCTCTCTGGAAAAGGAAAGAAATTGTCAAAGTTATTTGGAGAAGAGTAAGACCTCTAAAAATGGAGGCCCTTGGTCTCACCTTGAGGATGTGCTAATAAAAAAAAATATTAAAGAGTTTTTGATAGTACAGTAATTGGAAATTAGGTAAATGCTTAAATACTTAATAGAGCATCATATTGAATGGTTGAACAAACATGCTCTGTAGGTGAGGCAGTCTATGCACTTTCAGCTCATTAGTATCTATGTGGGACCTGGAAAACTGGTCTGTAGAAATCCACCTTTGCTCAAGCCCAGGTGAAGGATGGGGAGAAGCTGAGATGAGAGAGAGAAGATGGAAGGGGATCAAAAATGTCATCATCCTTACAAAAGGATGGAAATTTCTTGTCATCACACATCAAACAGATCTCCAGTGACGGCTTGAACACCCGGAAAGTGAGGATTACATAAGTACTTGCATCAGGACAGATGTGAAGTTTCTATACTGACTGTCCCAGTTACAGTTTTTAGAACACTAGGCATTGTTCTCCTACTATAAATAACTGCATTTATGAATTGTCAAATTATAAATTGTGTTTTATGTATTACAGGAATTTTGTATTGGTATCTCATAATTGGATTTTTATGGTATATATTGTCCCAACATACAAATAGATACCTAATTTCCTTACCATTTTCAAAAGTACTAATATAGTAGTTCAGGTATTCCTGGCCTCCAACCAGAACACTGGTCATGTGCTATTGCCCAAATGGGAGGTATTTTTCTATATTTCTATATTTCAACATGATGCTATAGAGCATTGCTTGCCACCAAGATACTGCTGCAGTGGGCTTCATTCTGCAGGGGTTATCCCGCATAAAAATTGTACTGCAAGGCCTGCCTTACATCGGTGGCTTTGAGCACACCCATCTTTGTTCAAAGGGTGTGCTCATGGGTTCAAGTATTAAAAAAGGTTTCTATTTCTATACTTCTGGTCTACAACACCACAAGCTTTCTTCAGGAAGCTCACCTAGATGATACATTGAACTCCGTGGGTTGCAACTGTCCTGAGCAGATGTCACCTGCTGTCCCATAAGCTCAGTCCAGAAGTTAATATAATTGATACATAAATTTCCAGATCTGAGCCACGCACTGAATATTCTATTGGCCTCAGAAGTTCAGAGACCCTAAATGTACAGATAGGCATAGGGAAACACCTGGCACAGGGAATTAAATGTAGGCTGGGTGAGCAAGCTATTAAAGCAGGTTTAGACAGCCCAAAGTTCCCTGTACTTACAAAAAATGAACATGGCTGCTGTCTGTGATAGTGATAGAATTAACTGGGACAATTTGCTGTTTTATGTAATTTACTGCTAGTTGTAATGATTCTACACTGCCAGTGCATTACCAGATAAATGACTCATCACTTAGGGTATGAGCAACTGGCTTTTAAAGCCATTCTTTCAAGTGGGCAGAAAGCCAGCTGCTTCGACAGGCAAGCTGCAGTCACTGGCTCCTGGATCAGCATTCCACCCTAGGAGCCTCTAGCTGAAATATGATGAGCACAATCTGCTTCAAGTAAGTGCCGACTACAGATAACCTTCCACTACATTTTTAGTGTACAACTAAGAGAGGTTGCACTTTGTCAGATACAGGAGTATTTCACAGCACAAGGTGCCTATTGAGGCAAAAATTAAATTGAAAAATTGGTCATAGCTATGCCTTTCACCTCTGAATGAAATGTGGGACATTTCCAATCTCAAAGCTCTACTAGGTTGCATGTTCTTGTGATTTGCTACTGTTGGCAAGGCTTGGTGATCAGTGCAGCATAGGCCCCTGTAAATGCCAAGGCTTGCAAGCTGATTACAGTGCTGAGCTGTTGAAATGTTGCCAAATAAAGCCATGTCTCTACACCTATTGCACTGCTGTGCACTTGTTAAAAGGCTTGGGATCAACTAGACAAACTGTTCACTCCTTTCATTCATATATTACTCTGCTAAGTAGCAGTTTTTTCTAAAATGTTTCTAATATTTCCAAGTGTCTACTCAAGGAGTAGCCACTACTGAGGATGCCTAATAGCAGTACAGTTTGGGGCTTTGCTCTCAGTGGTATTTTGCAGCTTTAAGGATTTCTCCTATTAAAATCACGTGGACATTTTGTAGCCAGTTTCAACATGACTGTGTGAATATTAAAGAACTAAAAATTAATGCAGTGATATACAAAATTCTCCATTAATACCCTGACTATCTAAGAACTTTGTTCATCACAAGACAAGAATTTTCTACAAGAATATTGCCCAAGGGTGTTCAAAAATTTCATCTTTAGGGAGTGTTACCACGTATGTTTTCTAAGCAACTTTGCCAACTGCTTCTTGTACCAGTTTTGACAGATATATGACGAAATTTCTCCTTCTGCCCAGAATGCAAAATAAGTCCCAGTTCTCAGCTGGCTTTCTCTAAATCCTGAAAGATTTTTCTCTTAATGGTTGCTGTTATAGTACTAGATATAACTTTCATGTGTATCTACCATCTATCATATGGAAGGTTTCAAATCAAGGTTTCAATTTGTAATTATATTGTTGGTCTGCTTCAACAGAAATTGAACAGGTATCCTACTATTAGAAGGTGTTTCATATGTTTCTCTGCTCTCAAAAATTGTCTCCTCAACAGTTCCCTGTATCTCCACTTAAAGTACTACCACTGTAAACTTGATGGTTTTTAAGAGCAATCACCAAAGGAAAACATATAATCTGTGAGAGGGAGGGCAGTTGTTTTGCTGCTTAACTTCAGGTAAAGTGACATAACTTTCTTAGTCCTTCCAAAAAGCCCTTTAGCAGAGGGTTTATTTCACAAGATTTTATTTCTTTGTGTAAAATAAACCTTTGTTATGTAGTTTTAGATTAAATAATTCCACATTAATATACTATAAACTGACTTGATGCTGACAACTACAGGAAATCAGATTTTTAAAGTGACATTAACAAAACAGTTAATAAGCAAAATAGCAGTTAGAAAACTTCAGCACTTACACTGACAGACTCAAATCAGTTTCCAGTTTTAGCAGGGAGGCCTGAGGTATAAAAATGCAAAATTTCTGATGAGAATTGGTATGAAGGCATACTCTTATATGCTTGTATAATTCTTCTTTTTGCTGAAGACAATATTAAAATTCAATTCCATTCAAAATACTGGGGCCTTACAGTGGTTCTTCTTGTATACATTAATAGCTTATATATGGAGAATTTTATATTTCTGTTTTGATCCTCATGGGTACTGCCATGAAATAAATCATAATAAAGTGAATTTAACTGGAGAAATTCTGTAAAACTATGGGACTGTGGCACAAAGATGAGCACACAAAGGTTTTCATGTCCAGTTTGTAGCTGGCTAACTGTGCATATGCAGAATCACTTTGGTTGTGACTCTAAGCATTGCAGCAATATAAATTGACAAGACTAGCAGCTGCACTATCTTTTCTGTCTGTGTTTCAGGAATAAGCATGATACTCAGGAAGATTTTATGTGCTGGTCAGATGCCTTACTGCATCCAGAATCAGGATGAAAATCATGTTCACCAGTGACACAGAGAAAATAATCAAATTGTGGCAACAGAGGGTCAGTTTTACTTTCCTGCTAGATTAAGTGGGAAACAAGAAGGAAGAATTATCCTTGGTATGTTCTCAATCTCTTCCTCATTCTGACACTTGAGTTTCAAAAGCCATAAATCATAGTCAGAGCTTCTGAGGTATTTTTCTTTTAAAGAGTCTCCTTTAAATACTCATAAAATATGTAATAAATCATCAGTCTGGGCAGTGAACCAAGAAAACACCTCTAAGCACTGCTGCAGTACAGTTCAAGACCCCAACACAACTCCAGTAGATCACTAGACTATGGTGATGCAGACCAGGGCACTGAGCAAATGGTTGCAGAAAGGAGTCTCTGTCCCAGAGGAGGAAGGGACACTCACTGTACCTTTGCAAGCGTTTAAGCAAAATTTACAGGACATGGCTGAATCACAACCCATGATGCAGATTTCTAGTGGGTGCTAAAAACACCTAGTGTTTTCTGTATAGGTATACCTTTCACTTTATTCCTGTGGGAAAAACATTCCAAATGATCAGATTATTTCTTTTTTGTTTATACCACATACATCACATACATAACATACCATCCCACAGATAAAACATAGCTTTGGATTAACTTTCTAATGCATTGAGGCATTTTCCAAACTACATTTGAAATTTAGTCTTCTTCAGCCCCATCTTGTGTTGCATTCAATCTCCCACACACTCAATACAGAGCTGTCAAATATGGCAATGTAGCATCAGCTTATTTCCTCTCTAGTTTTCTGATTTTGCCTCTGTTCACAGTCTTCTTGCCTTCTTTCTATTTAGATCTTTTTCAGAGACACAGTTTATTTATGATCTCACAGACACAGTAATCAGCTGTCTTCACCACCCACATATTTAAGATGAAGAAAGTGAAAAGAAAAACGGTGACATTTTCTAAGGGAGTGTCAGAACATTCTAACTTGTTTTATTTCCTGAATAGCTCAGACAGAGACACTTGGGCTTGGTTTGGTTTTTTGTTTGTTTATGTGTTGTTTGTAGGGTTTTTTTAATACATAAGTAATTTAAAAAACATTATAATCATAATAGAACTACTATGTATTTCAGCACAATACAGTCTAAAAATTTGTGTATGCAAATGCAGCATGCATTTTGCATTTATATATGTTGCATAATATATATATGTTTCTATCCTGTGAATATGTAAAGGGATTCTTGTCACTAAAGTCCCTGCCTTAGAGAGTCTATAGCATGAGGCTTATGGATGTGTATTTTTATGTTATTTCTTTATCAATACATATAAAATCCATTGTTCTGATGCCAGTCTAAGAAGGTTTTTCTGGGAAATGTGATATGCTGGGTTGGTTGAGGCAGTGAGGACTCCCTCATCTAAGCCCTTAAAGAGTCTGAGGACCTTTACATTCAAAGCCTGCAAATTATAGAAAATCTTTTCAGTGAATGGGGGCATAACTTGTCTTTTTCCAGAGAACGTTATCACAGTTTCTAAGGACTATTGGGAAGATTATTATCATAAAAATAAAACAAATGCTCGCCTGAGAATATATTTGTGACACATTCCGCACCTCCCTGCAACTTCGTTTCATTGTTTCATCAGTATCAATCACCCTGCTTTCTCACCTGCTGGGGATGGTGTGAGCCCTTTGCAGCCACTTCTTCTTCTGACAGTAAAGGGCACCATTAATATGTAACTCCTCCTGCTGCACAGCTCCAGCTATGACTGCAAAGACAAGTCACCATGAGTTTTATACCATGAAGTTGCTAACACTGTAACTTACTTTCTCCTGTAGCAAGAACAATGTTCTATTCCGGGAGATGGCTGTTTCCCCAAAATGTTCTCATTTGCCTAATGCATTTGCAGAAAGATAGGACATTATCAGCCTACGCAGAAAATGCAGGAGTGGTGTTATTTCTCCAATATGCATTATTCATTCAGAAGGAGAAAGCTTTTCTTGTTAAAAGGAAGTTTGTTGGGCTGACTTGATGTGTCTATTATCAATAAATAACTGAAACATTATTTTAGTCATCTAAACACAGAAGAGTGCATTTTATTTGCTTAAAAGCCAGAGCCAAGAGTATAACCAAAAGTTAATTTTGGTAAAAAAGAATACAGTAAATTCTACAGAAAGACAAGTTTGTTACAACATTTTTTTACCTGTCTTTTCAGCTTTGTGTCATCTATAAACCTGCTGAGGGTGCACTCAATGTCACTGTTGATGTCACTGATGAAGATACTGAAGAGCACCAGTCCCCAGACCTTTGTCCGTCCTGAGGAACACCACTCCTCTCCAGCCTCCTCCTGGACAAAGAGCCATTGACCACAACTCTCTGACTGTGTCCTTCCAGCAAATTCCTTATTCACTGCATAGTACATCCATCAAATCCATGTTTCTCCAATTTGGAGATAAGGGCATCCAGTGGGACTACATGAAAGAGCTGTAGGTAGATTACATTAATCAGTCTTCCCTTGTCAAACGTTGCAGCCATTCCCTCACAGAAGACCACTAGACTGTACAAGTGAAATCCTGCTGGCTGCCTCAGATTATTCCCTCCTTTTATGTGCCTTAATATACCTTCTAAGAAGATCTGCTCCATGATTTTCCCAGGCACAGAGGAAATGCAGTAGTTCCCTGGATCTTCCTTTCCTCTCCTCTCTTTTTTAGGAAAAAGCTGTTTCCCTTTCTCCAGTCATCAGGGACTTTGTCTGACCACCATGACTTTTCAAGTACAATGGAGAGTGGCTTGACAGAATTATCAGCCAGTTTCCCCAGGTCCCTTATACATCCCATGGAGTTCCATTGATTTGTGGCTATCAGAGATGATCAGAGCCAGGCAATGGGCTGCAGAACAGGCTCTCAAGCGCTCATTGTTACATCCCTTCATGCTGGACGGCAGCAGCAGCCAGATCCCCAGAAGTTCAATACATCTATCATTGTTTAGAAACAGCACTACAGCTGCCCTTCCTACCCCTCCCTGCCCCATCCAGAGAGACAAAAGACAGAGATCAGGAGTTGAGATAAGAACAATTCTCTGAAATCAATAATGAGATAAGAAAATGAACCGGAACAGCAACAATATTAACACACACACACACACAAACACACACACACACACACAAAAAGTGTACAAAGAGAGGGCGATTTACTTGCAAAATATGCTCACCCTGACACACTGTAGCACAACCTCGAGACAATGCTCAAAATGGTGAACCAACCCTTCCCGCCCACGCTTTTCTTTTCAACTTCAATCGACACACTCCTCCTTTTTGGAAGTGAGAGTCCCTCAGTTCCACCCCCAGCAGTGTGTTCATAGTATAGAATAACAACCTAGACATGCCCACAAGGCTGCAGGCTACACCCTCTCACGGCTAATATGGAAAAATTAACTCTGGCCTAGCCAAAACCAGGACAATTTATCACAGGACAATTTCTCACAGGACTGTGACTTTTGGCACTGATGGGTTTAACATCTAAGTGTTTTCCACATCTTACAGAAGCATAAATTTGGTATCACAGGAAACCAACTGCATAGAAATTAAATGCTTTTTTTTTTTTTGTCATGCTATTTTAACAGCATTTTATTATTCTGTTTTTCTTAATTAATTCATAGTTAGAGCTTGAAAGTGTGGGAAGAAATATTTTAAAGTACAAAGTGAATCTCTTCTCCAACATTATTTAGCTGTGGCTTTGATGGGAGTTCAGACAGATTGGAAAGGCTTTTGTTCCCTAACTTTAGCACATTCAGGTAGTATGAACCTCCTGTCTATGGTGACACTGTTTCGTGCTACTTTGAAGAGTGCAACCTAAATGTATCTCGCTGTCAGTTTCCCTTCCATAGTATGAAATATAGTATCCATAGTATCACAAGAAATGCTTGTGATAATGTTTGATATTTAAAGACATGAGAGCTAAATGAAGTAAATAAAATTATTATTTTATACTTTATAAATATTGTTTGATATTTAAACATGCGAGTTTAAGATAAACTGTGTTGGCCAAGAAATTTTTTCCTAACATGTTTACCTGTTGTACTTCCCACAATCTGGTGTACGTATGTGCTTCTGTAGTTACGGCTATAATGACATGTTGCAATGATATAATGCCTGTTAACAAGTTGTTGTGTCAGTTTTGCATGACACACGTGATAGTAAATGAATGGATAGATGAACAGTCTGCCTAAGCCTTCTTGCACCAGCTTTCAAGTGGGAAGTCCCTTCTGTTTGGTACTAATGACACAGTGATGTACGATGGGTTTGATTGTCACTGTGAATATTTATGTGGTATTATGTGTTTGTACAGCAGAAAGTGCTGAACTCACAGACTGTGAGGGTTACAGATGACTACACTTTAATTCTTTGGGAAATCTATTAGGAGACAAAGCAAAATAAGTGATACATTCATAGAAATTCTGCAGAGTTTGGCCAACTTAAGCAACTGCTTAAACAAACGAAACTGAAGTGCATTAAGGAGTCACACACTCACCCTGAGAACTAAGTATAGACACTTCCTTCAGGCTGGTATTTGGCATTTAATTTTTTTATATGAGATGCTTAAATTAGTGGTTTTTCATTACTCCCAAAGCACACATATTTTCAATGCATCAAGTGGAAATAAGTTATGTTAAGAGGTAACTTATTTTAAGAAAACAACATAAAAGAGTACAGTACAAACATCTTACAGTCTACACATTCCAACACACATAGTCAATGATGACTGTAGGGGCAGGTCTCACTCTAAGCTACATGTAGCCCATTCCTTCTCAGAAAAAAAGCAGCTAAGACAAACATGGGTATTTGAGAACTCATTCTCACAGTAAAGTACAGGTAAGCTTTTTCATCTCAGCAAATGAAACACCTGTGTAGGGTCAGTTTCCGTGGCATTACGGAGTTTCCCACCTCACAGCTGCTAATTTCAGAGGACAAGAGAGCATGTTTATTCAAGAGAAGCCTCTCTGCTTACCACAGGCAAGCCATTATAAAATAAACTTTCTAATCTCTTTTTTCCCCCTGTGATTTAGGGTTTGGTGGGCTTTTTTGTTTGTTTCTGTATGTTTCTGGTTTGGTTTGGGGTTTTGTGGGAGGTAAGATTTCTACAGTGCTCCAGTTGCTAAAATTCACACATACTTTTCATGTTTTAGACAGAGTTCTGTAACAATCTTGAGTACCATCTCTGCATGTTAGGTTTGATTAAACTGCATAGTAATACATCTGCCTGGGCACTGACAGGGTAGCTACCCCCACTATACTTGATGAATAAGACCTGAAAACCCAGAGCTGGCTGAAGAGGAAAAGAATGCTGCATGCTCTTCTCCCACATACTGTGTCATTTGGGTATTGCTGATCTTTTCCTCCTTCTTCTATTTCATTAGCCTTGGTATCTCCTTCTGTCTTCCTGACTTCACTGATGCCTTTTCTTTCATCATGGAGCCTGTTTTGCACATCAGCTTTGTAGCTGCCTGACCTTCAGCCTTACCTCTGACCACAGCTCCTGCACAAATTCTTGGAAAGGTGCAAATTTCTCCATTTCTGGAGATCTCTTGTCCTTAGCATGTCACTACTTGTCACTAGCCATGTCTGCCCATATCAAAATAAGTATTTCCCTGCAACAGTAAGGGGGTAATTGTGTTGTATTTTCCATGTAGAAAACAAAATGCTGAAAATGCTGTCTGTAGTGAGTGCTTTCACTTACTCCTTTTTCTCACATAAACTTCCAGCTCAGTGTAACCAAAGGAGTCAATGACTGGGGCATCAGACACAATGTGAAATTAAATGTGATTTTTGACAGGCCATGGAATTGTCTGAACAAACATGTTTTATAATACACCTCCATACTCATCAAGACACAGTGGAAGTTGAGATGCCTTTCATCACTATCAAAGATCAAAATCCTAAAATGGCAATAGAAACAGATCCCTTGTTGCTGCAGCAGCTACTACACTTCGCTGTCTTTTCAACCCTTTCACACATTTTTGGTGGGAAAGAGACTAACAGAGTGAGAAAAGGTAGATGAGGGTGATAATTCTGGCACCAAGTGAGCAAGCAGGCTTTCACTTGACTATGAGCACAGTTTTTGCAGGGTCTCTAGAAAAAAATTAGCTTCCAGGAAGTTTTTGAAGGCAACTTTGCATGTCAAATGATAGATCCTTTCATTTTACCTGCTCTCTGTTCTCCCTTACTTAATTGTACAGATCCTTGTCCATTAAGCCATGAGTTCCTAAAGCAGTGAATACTGTGAAATACAGTGAATACAATTCTTGATGCATTTTGTTACAGTTGGTGCAAGAGACCAGACCCTGATGAATTTTGTCTTCACTGAGTACACTAACATCTCTTCAGAGGAGTAGAGCAAGTCTATGTCAAAACAGTTTTTGGAATCAGAATCGCATTTACCCAGCCTGAGGCAGACTTGCCTGACTAATGACTTATATAGCCAGGGTTAGTCTGATTCTTTCTTCCTTTATTTGAATAGATGAAAGTTATGTGTCTTGTAAATGCTCAAGTTGCTCCATCAAATAGAAGACTAATAAAGAAATTCCCAAAGAATTGATTTATTAACAGAGTTTTAAAAAGTCAAATTAGTGCTGAGAATGGAGTGAAGGCTGAAAAGTTAAAGTCTTCCTCTTCTAGGCATCTTATGTAATGCAACCCTGTACATGAAGAGGAAGTAAAAATTCACACTACTGTTAATCTCATACACCATTGATGTGTCATTGTTGACATTCCCAGAGAGTTAATTTTGCCAGCTCGGGTGTGTCAGCTGTAAGGAAATAAAATTTGGATTTGCTATTCTGGCTATTGCAAATAGAGATCTTTACGATTGGAAGCCAGCCTCCTAAACACTCGCCATTTGAAGCAGTATCTCCTTTTCTTTCATAAATCAGAAATTTTGTGTTCTTCAGTGTTCTTCAGCACTCTTAGTTGTGATTTTTTTTTTTAATATTTTGGGAACTCTTTTGGAGGATGGCTTCTCCAGCATTATGCTGCATACAGACTGCCTCAGAATTGATGTCTTGAAGTTCCAAAGGACAGAGAGAAAATAGGGGATACATGGAGGAGGTAAAAAGGGCATAGGTATGTATGAAGAAAAGAAAAAGATGCTGAAATAATTTTCTAGGAAACTAGCTATGCCTGTAGCCTTAGTCAGTCCCTGGTGTCTCATTCTCCAAGAATGCAAATACATATCGTTTTGTTCTATTGAGTCAAGGTAATTATGTATCCTTGCGTCACAGTCTGTCTAATATTATTCCCAACCATTTCTTTTCAGATAAAACTTCTCACAGTTGAATGGTCCATAACTTTAAAATTTTCACTCTGGTTGAATTTAAAACCTCATCAACTCATTCTTGATTGCTCCAATGCCTCAAATAATCCTTCAGCACAGAGCCAATGTAAACTTTTTAAGCAAAGTAACAGAGGAAAAAAACCCCAATTTGCCAATTAGTTTAACTCTGCCTTTTCAGCTTTATACTCCAGAGAAACCCCTGCAGAAGATACTACATTATAATTTTAATAATTACTGGGTTGTTTTAGTATACAAGCTTGCTTTGGTTGCCACATTAATTACCAGATAGCTATAAATTAGGAAAAAATTGCCCTTAAAAGCGTTTACCATTTCAGCAAACACTTCCTGATGTTATTAACACTGCAATTTGATACCCTCAAATTAATAACTGGAATTATATGCTGCTTTATGTCACAAATTTATGCCAGTATTCAGGTAAACCATGTCCTACATTTTTATGGTATTTTTATTATATTGATTTCCAAAATACATTTAGGAATTTGCAAATCCAAACATCATTTTTAGTGTCTCGGATTTGTTGAAAAAATAGTTGAACTATTGACCAAAGAAACAAAACACAGAATAAATTTGTCAGATTTGATGAGACAACTCAGATATTTACTTGCAAGGAAACAACAGAGTACTTAGAAAGTTAAATTAGTTATGTAATTGCAATTTCTTTAGTCATAAAAGAATGCAAATTTCTTATATTAAACAAAAGGTGGTTCTTCTCTTTCTTTACATTTTCATATCCATTACAATGTCTCTAAATACAATCTTAGAAGTTATTTTTAGAATGTAAATGTAATTCGTTCTATTTTTAGGGGCTAAAAGTTATCCGAGCAATTAGGTCAATGTGTTTGTATTTGCTAAAACAAGTTAATCTTTAGAAATAGTAATTTTTTAAATGAAAAAGTGGGACAAGGTGCTCTGTCGTAAACAAAAGGCATCAATACTGTTATGTTGCCGTCATCTGGCTTTCCTGATAGGCTACTTTCAACCTTTATTTCATTAATTCATTATCAGTATAAATTTTTTTTTAATTGTGATGTGGATCTATGCCTTTTTATATACAGTAAGGACTGTTCTCTTAATTACACTGCTAAAAATTGCTTCATGAATGGACAGGAGCACAGAGTATAACACAGTGCAGTCTGGGTTAGGGTCATCAACAGATTATCTCCAGATTATCAGGATTATGTGATTACCCCTGTGAAATGTAGGTGTGTTACAAATTAAAAATTAATCAGATTTTTACAAAAACTATTATTTGGTCAAAATAACAACTGTTGGCCTACATGTATTTAAGTCATTATGTATTTTAGGGTGGAATTGATCAATAACACAGTGAAGCACAAAAAGAAAGCTCAGATTTTTAAAAGGTCTTGCACCAACTATTCTGAGAAGTCTTGGTATAGGGGTTTTCTGCTATCATCCTTTCCATTCCCAAGTGAATTTCAAATATGTCTTTATCTTGACCATTTTTCCCTCCTACAACATTCTTCCAAGACTTTTAACAAAGCCAACTTCATTTTTTCTTGGCAAGTTGGAGATTTGATTCTCCTTGGAATATAGAGCAGAAAAAGGCTCAGGCATTTCCCCAGCTATGTGAAATTCAGTGTAATGGATCAAAAATGTTGTGAAGGGAAAGAACTCTTTTGGAGTTCTTGTGAACCAAAATACCCCTTTCATACCTTTGTCTGGTCATGCTCTGACCAGACAAAGCAAGTCCATTTGAAAGGATTCTCCAAGAAGTCGTGCTCATAAAAAACTCTATTCAGCAGCAGCTGAGTGCAAAATTCACTGATTCCTCTTCTTGGGAGGAAATAACTTGATGAAATTGTGGTGAAGACAGAGTTCTTCACTGTGCTCATATCTTAATATTTATACACACAGACACTGAAACCCTTTCTGCTCCTATCATGTAAGAGAAGTTATCTTTTTAATAAAGGACTGGAAAATCAATCAAAACACACCTTCAAAATTAAGTATAAAATTTCCTCACACTCTTCACTAGGAAAACAATCCATGTTGCAATGGTATTGTGAACATCACTTCTTTAAATAGGATATGTACTGGAAAATGTAAGCAGAGACGGTTAATGATGCTCTGACTGTTTAGTATGAGACCTCAGCCAGCTAAAGGAACTGCATAAAAATACTGAATTAGATATGAAGGTCAAATTTACTTCCGTCAAATTTACAATGAAACAAATGTGAAATCAATGGAACCACTCAGAAGAGATAGTTGAATGACATGAAAATAGATGAAAATAATATCTTTCTGTTCTTAATCATTAAATACTCCATGTGAAGGGAATTGTATTTCTCCTGCCCAAATAATTGGGCCCAAGGTCTGTGGGTTAGCAAGGTTAATAGAGAAACACATAAATGAATCATGATGGAGTCAACTTGAAAGCTCTTCTGGACATGCTTAAAAACTCCTTGCTATTTGTAATTTACCTATGCGTCATTTATTCATTATTTCACTTTAATTGCATGCTACCTATGTTTTTGGCAAAATAATTTTGACATCCTCAGATGTTATCTTTAGGAAGCACTTACTCAAAGACAACACCTGTCAAAGCAACCTCAGAAGTTCTGGGAGAGACCATGGGGGGTCACAGGTGATTGAGGACTTGTTCCTGGAATAGCCGGTTAACAGTGGTCATGAAATTCTGAATTATTTGTCCATTATGACCAGGCCTGAAAACCAAAGTTTTTTTCCTCATAGCCTTGCAAAAATCAAGCTTGATTTTTGTTTAAGCTTGAAAACCTTATAGGGACTTTAATAAGTAAAGAGCCTTCAATCTGCAGTGTATACTACCAGCGATTAGACGCTACTACGGAATTTGAGAATGCCAGCACATCAATGGATATATGCAGAATCTTTCATGCTTGCCTCTGTGCATAAAAAGCTTAATGGCTAGACTTCACTCCCACATATTCATATTTCAGCTATTACAGGTTAAAAGGCAGTCATATATTTCACCATTGTGTTACATTATAAACTGGAAATAAAACATCATTGTTATATAAAAATTTCTATCATCCCTTACTTTGTTGTTTTCATGATTAGACTTTTTATTAAAAGGAAAAGTATTGGTAGATTACCGCTGTGATATCATAATTGCTACTCTGGATAGGATTACTGATACAATTTCATGGCACCAGCATACATGTCCACAGGATTTATTACTCAGCTCATGTCTGCTCTTTTTATGGACTTCATCCAAGAGATGTTTGAATATCAAGCTCTTGAAATGTCTCCCCTGTGGTGATTCAACTGCACTGAGCGGCATCAGCAAATAGCATTGACACGACGGCAGCAACTGTTACATTCCACCATAGTTTGATTTAGAGCAGAATTTTTTTAGATGTATTCCACTGTAACCCTTTTCTGCCCATTACTTAATGCAAGCCAAGTAAAAATATCAGTTTAATGGCTTTAAAAAGATTCTGGTATTACTCTGAAATTTTATCTTGTAAATATGAAAAAATAGCATAGCTATGATTCATCATGTGAAAAATAATCCAAATTCACTACTTTTTTTTTCAAGTCATGCTTAAGTACTTAAAGAAAAAATGGTTTAAGAAATCCTAATTATCAAAATATTTTACAGGCACTTCCAAATATGTAAAATCTAGAATGTGAGGCACAGAATCTCTATGCAACTAGCAATTTTGTTTACATATTCTATTTCAATGAGGATATGAAATAACATCCAGTAAGCCAGCTGCATGCATGAAAGTACTTGTGAGTAAAAATTTGGGCATGGAATAATTGACACATCATTAAATATTTGGCTCTAAGCTTCACACTGGTAGGTCAACATGCAGTGAACATAAAGCAGGTTAAAGGAAGAGGTCAGTACACTGCAAGTTCACTAATCAGCCACTGGCCTCTTACCAGAAACAGCACGTAAATCTCATTAAACTGCTCTTTATCTAAGTGGGGGAAGAATGTACATCAGCTGCCTTTGTTGAAGGACAAATGGCATACAAGCACTAAGACTCTTACTGCTCTCACTGGTAGAGGCAAAGAACAAAAATATAAACACAGATAGAATCTGCCAGGTGTTCTGTTGTAATTGTTAAATAATGGAAAACACTAGAACAATAAAAGACAGTGGCTGGAACCTGGTGACAGATATGAATAAAGTTTTGTAGTTATAAAATGCAAGTCTCAGATCTGATAGATTAAAGTCAGTTTTATCATGGCACAAGTTTCCTAAGCATTGTATGAACTTCAACACTAAATTCTGCATGTCAATAATATTTCATTTATGGATTTTGTTCTGGGAAATTATTAGCTGTGCTGAACTACAAAACTGATGCATCAGAGGTGGGGTATTATTTGGAAAGTATGTACTACAGGTTAAATAGTGAAGTAAATCCTGTTTATGATTGTTTCTAGAAAAATTACTATCATTATATTGTCTCCAAGAAAAGTACAGGAATAACAAAGAGAATGTCTTAAACACTGGGGGGAAAGAGGAAGCTAATTTTCTACAAGCAAGGCTCTTAAAAAGAACCCAAAACAATACAAGAATGTGATTTCTTAAATAAAGACCTTGCTACAAGGAAGACTAATGATACCCTGGGCTGTATTAGAAGTATTGCCAGAGAAGGGATGTGAAAATGATGAGGGGAGAAGGGAATGTTCAAGGGAAATGTCATCAATGTATATAAATACATGAGGGAAGGGTACACAGAGAAGGTGTCCAGGCTCTTTCCAGTGGTGCCTAGTGACAGGACAGAGGCAGAACCACACAAGATTCCTTGTGAATGTAAGGAACAACTCTTTTTACTGTAAGAATGATGGAGCAGTGGCACGGGTTGCCCAGAGAAGTAGCAGAATCTCCATCCTTGGAGATCTGGACATGGTCTCAGGGAACAAGCTCTAGACGACCCTGCTTGAGCACAGAGGTTGTACCAGATGACTTCTAGAACTGCCTTCTAACATTAATTATTCTATGTATGAAATACTTTGGGATTTTTATTTAAAAAATATCTCCAAAATAAAATAGAACTGCCATAGCCATATGCTTTTTCTCTTCACAGTAAATTATTTACTTCATCAGTTCTAAAATTAAGCATACCAAAGGGATGAATGAAAGACATTAAACTGACTTGTTGTACCTAAACACATGTTCTGGTTCATAGCATTTATTTTCTTAATGGTATGTTGAGGGCGTTTTTAATTGTTTTTCAGAAAGGATGTAGCACTAAGTTACAAACATGGGAAATCAGTCCTGAAGAATTATATCTATGATGAAAACAATTAGCATAGGTTTTAAAAAAAAGAAAAATAAACCCTTCTCCAACTGTGCAGTAATGCAAATCTCGTGAGAAGAAACTTCAGTAATGATTTCACTTTTAATTACTAGGGACGTGAATGTAATCATATTTGATGACTATAAATTCTATTGAAGCATGACAGGCAGAAAGGATGTGCACCTCCCTGTGAAGAGAAACAAACAGGTTCACTAGTATGCAGTATTTCCCATGGAGTAAGCACACTGCAGCAAGCTGATGTCTAGGGACATTATTTCCAACATGAAACCATTGCTGATCCATGTGGTCATGATAAATGGTCACAGACATATATAGAAGGAACAACATAAGCCAGCAAAAACAAAGGTGTGGCATTTAAAAATGTAACGTTAAACTGAGCAAAAAAAAGGGGGAAAGGCCACATGAAAATTAGAGAGGTGACAGAATTCAGTTAAAGTCCGTAGGACAGAGTTGGCAGTAATGACAGGAAATAGATAGAGTCAAAGGCCTGCAAAATTATTACAAGCTCCTCTTATGACTAGGGGATCTACATATAAACTAAATTCACAATCTGAATATGACAAGGGATGAGAGACTTAGAGAATTTCTTAAGACACCTAAAGAATTTTCTTAAAGAGCAGAGAACTGCTTCCATCTGAAAACTACCTTGTTAGTAACTTGGAGAAAAAAACCAGGTTTTCACAGCCTAGAAAGATTTCCAACTAGGAATGTTAGTGGCTAAATTTTTTATGCTTATATTCATTTTTAAAAGAAATACAAATTTCCAGTATTCTGAAATTCTGCCCACTGTGGCTGCTCTTCCTTTCAACAACTAAAATTAGAAAATAGTACTGGATGAAGATCGTGGGAGCCTTTTACTTTGGGCCAGCAAAAGAGAGCCACAGACATTGCATAAGAATAGATTAAGCATATGGATTTTCTCTCTTGTAAATGAAAACATTATCTAATAACAGTGCTACGAAGATTGAAAGTGATACAGACAGCTGACTTTCATCCCTGATGGGGCACATTCCTCCGCTCCCGTATCTCCAAGGCAAGTGTGCCTGGTGCAGAAAGAAATACCACCCTGAAGGCGTTTGTGTGTCTTCCTGGAAGTATCCTTTCCAAAGTTCAGGCTCTCAGAGGCATTGGAAAGGCATGTGGGATAAGACCACAGGTGCTGTGTCCTCCTCATTCCTTTATCTTTGAGATGGAGGTGAAAATCCACCATATTACATGTCTAAAGATATGCAAAGGGAATGAAAGGCAATCTTGTAACCTCCACCCCTCCTTTTAAATCTACAATACAATCAGTCACAATTTGTTCACAAACACTGAAATTACCATTCCTTTCAAACTTCCACAGTGAATTCAAGGGAGATTGTGCAATAAGTGCCCTCAGTAATCTCTGGAATGGTTCTGGACAGCAGTCAGAATGCCTCTGGAGATCATGATTAAATACACATCAAATCAAGAGGTCTGCTGCCATTCAAAAAAACTTAATTCCTCATATTTTGCAAATTAACTTAGCTAGGTTAACATCTGTTAAGAACGATGATTTTTTTCACGCTCATCTCTGATATTTTACAAAAGGATATTTTGCAAGGGAAAGGTCAGTAAATCTATTTCCAAACATGTTTGCTAAGCAAGAATATTGATAGCTTTTACTGGAATGCTTTCCAGGGATGCTTGTCCTTTGACAAATTTCCAATATCCAAGTAAACATAAGTCAAATTATTAATTCTTTCTTTTGGGGGCTTAAGGAGAGGGAGAGGCATTTTCTTTCATGTCTAACATGTTAATAATTCTGTCTTGTTTCTTTTTAATCAGATGTGAATTCCCTGTTTCAGCAGTCATGTTTACTGGGAAGAAAAGAGACTGGTGCTTTTTTAATTACAGTGATTGTGTCTTGCAAAAGAGATGCTATTAGACTTATTAAAGGTGGTTGCCACAGCAGTACTGCAATAACACAGGCTTCTTTTGGAATTATTTTTCTAATTTAAACATAAGCATTTTATTAAATATTTTACCTTGTGATTATATCTAGGTGGATGTTTCCATGTTTAAAAACTTGATGCCCTTGAGAAATTAAATTCTTTGGCCTTTTGGTCTACACTGGGCACTAAGTGAAATCCTGGTAAAATGTAGGAATGCTGCCAATGCCTTTGATGAAGTCAGAATTATTTAGGAACTATGTCATAATTTTATATTTACTATACAACTTGCCTGACTATCTAGAACAACCATGACTTTGAATGCTGTAATATATTTTAAATTGCAATTGTGAAGCACATATACTTTCTCCTTTATATTTGTAAGCATAAAAAAACCCCCAACAATTTAAACAGAAGAAAAAAGCAACATAAGCTTGTTTGTAATACTAAGATGTTTGATAATATAGTTCTTACACTTCTTGAAAATTACATTTGCTATGTCATCATTTTGGCTTTCAGTAATAAGTTATTTACGTACCATGACATGCTGGAATGCAAACAATGAGTTTCTCTATTTTTATGTCATCATGGCTAAGTACTTGGGATCGTGTATCCAACTGCTTCAGTAACTGTATTTCTTCTTAATGCAGCATAATGTATAAGAGGACACAAAAATGACATCTGTGTCAAACCTGGCACAAATCTACCTGATCTGTCTACACATGGAATTTTACGGTTTGGGTTTTTTTAATTCATTAAATAAAGATTCATTAAGTAGAGTTCTGAGAAAGAAATAACATTGCTATGTTACTTGAAAAAAATACTATAAGTATGTATTTTTATCAGAACATTTAGGAGCACATACAGGTGTGTCACTGGGTATCTCTGCATCCTGAACCTTGAAAATACCCGATAGTTTTCTTAAGTATTTGGTAGTCACTTTAGACACCAAAGACAGTGCACTGTGTGTGGGACTTCCAGTTTTCACAAAAGCCAATAACCTCTGCAATTTCTAGGCCACTCTTTCCAAAAATCTTTTTAGCCAAAGACTCTCTTCAAAAAATTAGTGATATTCCAGAGTGCTCATTCAGCATCCCATTCCTGTCACTACCTCTCCTTTTCCGTGTCAGCTGACCCAGCCAGGCTGACCAGGCAAGCTGGCAGGCAGGATCCTGCATCAGACTGCAGACAGATCTGCCCCGGCACCCCAGCACACCTGTCTGAGGAGCACAGTGCAACAACACCCAGGCTGCTTCTCCAGCCCAAAAGTGCTTCACCAAGTACACTCCATACTTGATCATTTGGAAAGTGGTGCTTTCATAGAATCACAGAATCATGGAATGGTTTGGATTGGAAGGGACCTTTAAAAAAGTCATCTTGTCCAACCCTCCTGCAATGAGTGGTAGTATCTTCAAATAAACTTAAGTGAAGCATAACAATTTTTGGTTCCTGTTGTTACCACATCCATTATCTTGAATAATTAGAGAAATGGACATTAAAATAACCAACCTCTCAAAATCTCAAGGAAGACCTCCATTTCCTGTACAGTTTTCCATTGTTGACATGGAATTGCAAAAATCAGTAATTTAAATATTTCTGAATTAGCAGTTGTCATGCATCATAATTCTGAATGTAACACTTGAATCATCACAAGGAAGTAACTGAAGACATGAGAAGATTCTACCCTAAAACTTGATCCTACCCAAAAAAACAAATAAAATCACTGGAGATTAATAGTCTTGCTGTTGAAGTCTGTTGAAATTAAGCTCCTTTTAAGCTTAGGTTTTAACAATTCATAAAAATGGTAATTGAGAAGTTATAAATTAAGTTATAGAACACTTTATCATAAGAAAGAACTAGGTAAAGTAAAAAGAAAATGAGATACCTGGCAATTTTTCTCTTCCTTTTCTCTGAGTCCTTGTTATTCCCAGCTTCACTTCTCACAAATCTCAGATACCTACCTGACATCTTTAGTAATTAACTCTAATTATTTTCTATAATTTTTCATCTTTCTCAAGTTATCCAATCTCTAACCTCTCATAATATTTTCTTTCAACCTCCTCCAGCACAACAATCTTGGAGATAATGCACATTGGTGACCTTCACCATTGGTTGATATAGTCATTAGCACTGCTCCTGAAAAGTGGAAAAGGTGCTTTCAGCACTCTTTTTCTGCTGTTGCCTCCATTCCCTGTAAAGACAAAAGCCAGAGGACAATGCTTGCATCTATATACCCCTCCATAAATTTTATCATCCCCACAAAACAAATCTTTGACCAGTAAGCACTTACATATTTTCTGGTGGTCCTACTACTCTACACTCACAGCAAAGGAGTTGGAAAATAATGCAGCCATAATGACAAAAGATTACATTCATCATGGAGCTCATTCAGCTCCTTCAGATATCTCCAAAGATTTCTTCTCAGAATTCCTGCTGTTTCCAGATGGAGAAACTAACTTTATGAAACATGAATCAAAAAGGTTTAAGAGTTCCATTGAAAAAACTTCTGTGGCCAACCAAGAACAACACAAAGATTTCAGAAAATGTTCATAAAGAATCTTCTGTTAAAGATGGTACCTTGACAGATGATAACAGGTTTTCTTATGTCTGCAACTGCTGCTGACCTTGATTTGTGCATTGATGGCCTGCTTCACAAATTTTTGCCAATCATTTATTTAACATGCCAGCTTTTAATCCTTCTGACCTTCAGCCGGCCCAATGAAATTATATGCTTAAAGCATATATTTAATTTGTTTTAAAGTTTAAACACATTATAATCAATATCATTTGACATTTATTCCAGAACATTTATATTTTAAATTCCACTTAAAATGTACTTGGCGTGCTATGACTAATCTCAGAGAAATGGCTGGTGTAGATTGCTTCAGGCAATAACAGCTTTAGTTGCTACTGCTAAATTTATCTTCAATTGTGAATCAAAACATTTAGGAAAGAAGCTTATTCTTTTATAGTGATACAAAATAGAAAATAAGTTGGAGAAGATCTTACAGCTAACAATAAATACCATCTTGACAGTGTGTAGTTGAAAGAATATTTTCAGCTAAAAAAAAAGTGGATCAAATTCTTACAAGCAATGACATAAACACAAAAAATTATGTTTATGTCATTGCTTGTATGTAATTTCTCCTAACAGTGAGTCTCCATATAAATAGAGATAGTACATGAACTTCACAAAAAAAAAAAAATACTCTTCGAATAGGCAAAATAGCAGTGATATTTTCAGACTCTTGCAAAGCAGGAAATAGTTAAGTTTGTAACTTAGTATATACTGAAAATCTAGTCAAAATTTTGTCTATGAAATTAATTAATCAGGACTATTAAATCAATTAAGTAATTTGTGCTATTTCTGTCTGACCAGCAACACTGGGTAATCATGTATTTCTCACATTTAGTGACAAGGTCTTGGCCAAGATTATAATCTTATTTTTTCTTCATATATAATGCTTCCAATATAAACTGCATAAAAGCAGAAACAACTCCTGCTTTACTTTATGATCGCAATAAAATGTACCTGAATATATTTATTTAATTTACTACTTNCTCCCTTCAAATTAATCTTGAGCTTGAATATCAGGCTTCAGAAGAAGTTGTTCTATTATCAGACTTAACCAGGTAAGAAACATCACTATACATGGAAGAATATGCAAACATGCCTTTTCTTCATCTTCTGTTAAGAGTCACACATTTTACAACATTAGATTGCTCAGCCTTCACCATAAATATATTAAGTCATTTCAGGACTACAGTACATTCATTGGACATCATTGGACATCAGTCTCATTGTATACTGAATTGAGCAAGATAACCAAGAAAGACCAGAATAATTGTTGGATTTATTTTCCAATCTAAGTAGAGGTAAAACAGCAGGTAAACCTGCTGTCAAATGGCCATTTTGAGAAACCACCAAAAAATTTGGTGGATACTTTGTCAATTTCCACATGTTACAGATCTTCAATGTGACACCAAATGCTCAAAGCCAAGTTCTTGTCCCCCTCTGACCTGAATAAGGCTCACAATCCCGCTCCCATAACTTAATGCATGTTAAAAGATGAAAACACATCCTCTTGGCTTTAACGATCAACAAAACAATGGTATTAGCCTTGAAACATGATCCATGACTATGTAAATTGATAGTTCACTGATATATGATGAACAATAATTCCTCTTCCACCTGCTGCTTTCAAAACTGCAAACTCATGCAAATACCAAAACACCTTTACATTAACTTCTAGGCTTTATTCAATCCTAAATTTATGCTTACTCATAAATGGATGACAAAAGTGTAAAAATTACAGGATACATTATCAGCACCTGTAAAGCACCTGAGGTTGTTTCTGATTCCTCTGTACAAGAAACCAAAAATTCTGTTAAGTTATTCTTTGGAGGATGGAGGGCAAATTTTCATGGGAACTGCAGAGCTTCCTTTATTATTAAGAAAACTGCCCTCACAGTTTCAGATTATGTACTTCCATACTTTTAGATGATGAATCTCCATTCTTGATCCTGTCAAGAAAAATCAGGTGCTTAAAAACCAACAAATGGTAGCAAATGATTGTGAAAATAACTAAGTCTGCTCCTAAAAAACAATCTGCAGTCACACAGACAGAACTGCAGCCTCAAATAAAAAAAATTAAATTAAATTACATAATGCATCAGCAGCACAATGTAGACATTATTAAGCTGGTTTTAAATAAATTTAGGAATTGTTTAGCCCAGACCTTTGGTTTTCTCAGCCAAAATTATTTCTAGGCTGTGTCTAATACCCAGGTACCTCACCATCCCAAAAGCCTTCAGTGTCTGTATATAAACATGGAGACAATGCTGATTTTGCAATAACCTATTTCCTCACATTTTGTTGATAGAACATAATCAGCAGCTGAAATGGACCACCAGAGAAGGATCTTCCTTTGTATGGAAGATACCTTTTGCAGATGATATCAAGCGCGCATGGAAAGCAAAACTGTGTAAACATACTCCGCTGTAATCAATCACTAGAGTAAAATGGACATTTCAATTATAGTTTTATTTGCATTGTTTAAGTAGAGCAGACTAGTGGGTCAGGTCTGAAAGTGCATTTCAATGAAGTGTAGCTAATTGAAAATGCATTGCTTGTTTCTAATATTTAATTTAATTTAAACGAAGAAATCTTCAGAAAGTTTTCAGGAAGGTAGTAATCTGTATTTATCATAAATCTGGGTAAAGTCAAGCAAAGGTAGATCTTTCTTTCTTTCATCTCTTGATCTCTAGCCAATGGAAGGACACACTGGGCCTGGATCATTTTAATTATGCCACCCAAAAGGCAGTTTGGCAATTGGAGATTGTGATGTACAATGGCAGTGTGGCCACACTGGGTTCTCTGCCACCTTTAGAGGAATACTTGAGTAGCTGACCAAAGTGCTTTTGTAGTTTTCTTGTACTATGAAGTGGTTTAAAATAGCTAAATCAGGTACCAAGACATGCAACACAATTTGAGCATTTGAAGCTCCACTTCCCATACCAAATAAACCCTGTTACCAACAGCTCACTCCCACATCTTCAGGCAGACAGCTGGGCCAGAAACAGTATTCGTACTCTTATTTTAAATTACATGTGTGGGCTGGGCCAATCAGTATGTTGGCACTGATGAACTGGCAGGATATCAAACAGGCAGAAATTATCTCTTCCTTTGATCAGTTCCGACATTTCCTCATTAACACAGCCCCTCTCCTATACCTGGCTCTGTCCTGTTTTTCTCAAGACTCAAATTTTGTTATCTTTTAGAGACCCTCACGTGTCAGTTAGATTTGATTGCAGCTGACCAACAGGTTGAAAACTATCTGGAAGAGAACAGCAGAGGATTGGGCATCTACGAAGACCATGCTTACACAGAGTCTTTCCAGGAGGAAAGCAGGCCAGGACTTTGCCAGCAGATTGCTGGCAAAGGTGGAAGTAAGCTATAGGACATATGTTCTGTACTCAGGAAGGCTGAATTGGAGGATACAACCCCACTTCTTTGTTAGTGGAGAGATTTTATTATGAGATAAAAAATTTACAATGATTGTTGCAGGTATAAGTAATAAGGTATAAATCACAATTCAGCATATAACTATATTACAATCTGCTCAGAACAATACAAGTAAAATAATACTTGAGGAAAATAACTAGTATTTAATTTGACTATGTGGGCAGGAGTTTCAATAGAAGGAAGAAGCCTTTTGAACGTGCACTTAACAGATTGTTGTGGTTTAACATAGTTGGGTTTTAGTTAAGGAAAAATCCACCAGCTACAGCGGTGACTCCCTATAAGGACTTCGACAGCCTCCTTCGTGTAATAAATAAAAGGACCAT
>VWYE01009907.1:0-67513 GCA_013398995.1 Alaudala cheleensis | reverse complement strand
AGGATTGTCCCAGCTCCCTCATTAATTTGCTGGATGGGGCTGTTGTGGATGTAGCTGGTGGTTTTTGTTTGTGATCATGCTGACAGTTATTGTCAAACAGCTTCACTCCATCATGTGGTGTTCATCACCAATTCGTCATCTGACAGGTATAATTTCTCAGTGCTGTGGATCACTATTGTAACTGTAAATTATCTTGGAAAGTGTCTTTAAAATGTCATCTTTTCCTGCTGTTATCTGTTTTCCATCACCTAGTTCATGATAGGTTGCTGACACTGGTGTGTACTTCCTTCCCAGTTTATTTTATAGGCAGAATGATCTATTCCTGCCACTCTCTTTCTGCCTTTCCCTGCTGCTCCACTCTGTTCTCCAAAGAACTGGGCTTACAGGAGGCTCCATGTGGTGACTACTCTGTGTTTGTATCAGGTACTCTTCGTGCCTGGCTTCTCAGTCTTTCCAAAAGCTGTTCCACTGCCACATCTGCTGGCTTGCACGCAGCAAGGGGGCCTTTGAAAAGGGTACAGCTTTGACAGAGCTCCTGTCAGACCACATCAGAATAATCAGCTTTGACAAAGGCAGGTACCATGTGCTTGGCTCCTGGTGCATCTGTGTCCTCCCTGCTGCATCCATGCAACTGTGAGACAGGTATCCTGTCCATAATGGCTCACTGGGGTCTGTTCCAGGCACCTTGGGTCTGACACAGCCATGGAGGAAGGAGGAGGGTTTGGAACTTGGTGTGTAGGTCATGGCTGTTCAACTTCATTGGGTCTGGCTACCAGGTTTTATCTGATAGTGTGTGAACAACTGCTTCTAGGGAGAGCTGTGAATGGCAGTGGGAGATGTTGGGCTAAGCCTGCTTTTGTGTTTTGGATGGAGCAAAACTGGCTTCCAGATAGCACCTGGCAGTAAATAGCAAATGCACAGCCAGCATCCACCCAGTTAAAAAGTTTCAATGTCTGTGACTTGACAATGGACTGTTACCAAAAGATGATGGAAGACAGTGGAGGATACTTGGAAAACTAAGTTGTTATGTGTTACAAAATCAGAGAAATATTCCCCATAGTAATGGAGAACTAGTAACTGTGATGCCTGTGCCACAGGTTGTTGCATACAAGTGTGGGTGTGGTATGAATGAATTCATAGTATTGCATGGCTGTGCTAGGCCATGATGGCAAATTTTAGCAAGTTTTAGTAGCTTTTAAATCTTTTTTTTGGTTAAGATTCCCTTAAATGCTCGCAATAACAGTGAGGATCTCAGGGCATAATGGAATGGGATAGTCGTTCTTCTGTAACTTTCTGAAAGATACCCTTAAAGCAGTGTTTTTATATTCCTAATGCAAGGTTAGNCTTAGACAGTATGAACTGAACTAATTAGCAAGCTGAAAGGTTTTGATTGTCCTAGCAACTGAAGGCTTTCACATGGATTTATGCTCCCCTCAACTTGTAGAGCCTGATGCAGTAGCTCTTAAGCAGGTGTAACTCTTTGCAGTAGAAGTTTTGCATGAGCAGGGGCTGTTTCTTGTGTATTTTTAGGTACTTAAAATGGAAACATTCACGTTGTTAGCTTGTTCTACCTTTAAACAAATGGGTGAATGAAGTTCATGAAGCTTAGGAAGAGAAATGACACTTCCAAGGTTGCCAGCAGTTCTGCATAAACAGCTGGTGATTTTAATTGATCAACAGCAAAGAAAAAATGCATCTCTGTGTTTGAGTCCCAGAAAAGGAACAGGATACACTGTCACATCCACTATTTAAATTAAATACTCTGTGTGCCAGTTGAATTTTCTATTTCAATGACATCTTAAACTGCATCATGTGTTATGTACTACACAGAAATTAGCAAATAAATTAGATTAATGTGGTGCTGAACATGAAGGCTAGGATCAGTTTATTTTGACACAGTGATGATGACAAAGTACAAATAAGTACTTTCCTTGTAATGTTTAAGTAAAACTGCTTTGAATGTACAGGTTGAGAACCACATCTTGCTCTGCCTTGTTGTCATTTCAGTTGTGAAATACATTTTGCTTACAACTTGCTGATTTCTGCCTGGCTCTACAGGCTGAGTTGATGCTTTATTTTTTTTTAGCATAGCAATCTATTTTCTTTGTACCATTGTTATGTGTGCTGGGCTCTTTTTTTCTTTATTCTGTCTCTGTAGGCATTTTAGTCTCTTCAGTTTGAGTGGCTGATTTAAGGAAATTGAGAGATTAGGATAGCAGACAACTGAGATGAATTGAAGTAGTTCATCTTTGTCAGAAAAATCCTGTCTCTCTCAGCTGTCCCTCTTGCAAGAAAGAGGAGAAACTGGGCAGAGAGCTAAACTTCAGAGGCATCCTATAATTAGGAAGAAGTAAAGTGAAGAATGTGTCTTGAGCAAAGCTGGAAGAAAAGGGCACGCTTTGGACTGATTTGGGTATGTAGAAGCTCCTAATTCCATCTGGAACTGCAGCAGACTATGAATTTACTTTGAATCCATTAAGGCGGCAGATTTTGAGAGAGAAAATTCTTAGGTATATGTCAGACTTTCTTTCAGTTGATGAGAGAAGGATGTTCTTCCCCAACAGAAATAAGAAAAACAGATTTTGGGGAAAAAACGTGCAGAGAAGAGAAAGATCAGTATTGTAGCTTAAATGTTTCTCTTTGTTAAACTGGGATTTATAAAAAAAGGATCATTTAGGCTCAACTTGAGTTACTAAAATTGTTGAATACAAATAAACTGAAGGGGTTAGCAGGAGAGTGAGACTATTGTACTTAAATGATACTTGATGAAGAAATAATTTCATATATTAATAGGACTGAAGAGGTTTTCATCAGTATTGGTGCTACCAGGTAATGTATTTCAAAGAAGTATTGAGCTGGCCAGGATCAAAGTCACCTGTACATGCAGAGTTTCCAGCTAAGAAGCCTATGGGAGGATATGGGTCTGACAGAGCCTGAAAAAAGCAGAATAACCTTTGTTATCTGGAAGAGGCAGGGTAGCCAGCATTGATCCCACTTCAGCAGTAGAGGAAGGAGCCAAGGTCATAACAAGGTGCATTCTCTTGATCTGCTCAAAACCCAAGACTGGAAGAAATGATTGATAAGATAAAAGCAAAGAAGCACTTGGTAGCTTGCTCCAGGAAAACAGGACACCTGTAAGCATAGGAGAACTTTCATCAGCTTCCTCACTTTGAGGTCTTTGGAGAAATTAGGTGAGGTGATGTCCTGGCCCTGTGCAGACACGGTGTCTTCCAGCTGGGCTCTCCTCACAATGGGCTCTCGCTCTGCCCTCTGCTGAGGCTTCTGCTCTGCTGAAGCAGCCTCTGCATGGTCTCTGAGTCTGGCAGAGGTGCAGTTTTGTAGGGGTGGGGAGGAGGAGGGGCAGAGGGGAAGATGTTTCAGACACACGTGTAGCTCTGACACCTGCTCTGGGAGAGACAGGAAAGCAGGCAAGTGATGGAAGTCAGGTACTGGAATGGGCTTGTTCATCCTCTCCTTGGACTTACAGTCAGATAGGTGAGCACCCAGACCTCCTCTGATACAGCTCAGGAGCAGACTTGGTGGTGCCTAGAGGAGATTTTTCTTTTCCTGGATGAAAGCAATGCACAGTGGGACACATGTACCTGTGCTGCTCCCAGCAGCACTGGCACTGCCCCCAGCCTGTTGCTGTGACCAGGTGTCACAGCAGGAAAGGTGCCCACCTCCTTGGGTAGTGTGCTTGCACAAGGTAGCTAAAACCAGGAAATTTAAAGAACAAACTAAAATCAGTTGATGATGTTTGTTAAATACAGCTGATCAGTTTTGCCAAGTGATACAGGCTTGAAATGTCTTTGGTTTAGAAAAGTGCTGAACACTCCATAATTTCTGCAATGCAGTGGGCATTGGTAGATGTTCCTGCCTGTGGTGGGGAAGGTTGGATGTAGGTGATTTTTTTAAGGCCCTTTCCAACCCAGACTGCTGTGTTCTGTGATCTGAAGCTTTGTTTGTGATCTGTAACTCATTGCTCAGTGAGCAGTGCCTTAGCCACAGAGCCAAACTCAGAACACTTTATTTTGCTGTTGTTGCACTGTTTCACTATGCAAGACTTGCAAGTCAGCAGCATATGGCATGGCTATATTGTCCTATAAAGAAGGAAACAACTGTGTGTGACTTTGATTTGGATGGTGAAAGCTGGAAAAATAAAAAAATCCCAGGAGTTATTCTTCTCAAACTAAAAGCCAAGGTGTTTGATATGATGTCAAAGGCTGTTGAAATATGTAACTCATTCCATCTGCTGCCTTGGTGCTTGAGAACAGCGCACTGGTGCCAGCTGCATGTGCCTGGAACTGAGAGAGGAGAGCCTTGGCAATCATTCTGTTTGCTCTGCTGCTTGTGAGGGTGCAAGTGAGCCACAGTTTTGCTTTTATTCTTAGCCCGTGTGTCCTGGGTTTGCGTGACAGACCAAGCTTAGGGGATGTCTGCTGCATGCACTTGGGCTTAGGAGACTCTCCCTGCATTGCCAATATTGGAATTGTAAAAATTCATATCCATTCACCAAGCTTCTATTGCCATCTGTCTAGCTATTAGGTAGCTTTGGCTTGCTTATTCTGGGCTAAGTGTAAGGAATTTTTGCTCCTCTTGTTGTTGATTAGCTGGTCCAACCAAGCTCAGAAGCTGTATTTGACAGTGAGTTTAGTGGCCTAAACAAATATTTATAAAAAAAATGGAGTTTTAGCAATAAAAATCTTCTGATGTTGCATTCCTAAATGAAGTACAAAGTTTGCGAGCATGACCACCTAATCAACAAAGTTCAGCAGATCAATTTAAAAAAAAATAATAATTCCCCAGCCTTCAGGGAAACTTAGTCTGGTTTCCTGTAGTTCTTACCATGTGTTACAGTGGCCCAGGAACAGTCAAGTGGAAGTAGAACTTGCAATTTTCCTTCAATATTTTATTGATATAAGTAGTAGCACTTTGCTGAGGGCTTTTTATGTAAAACTTTCAAGTTACTATTTAATAGAAGGATGAAAAGATCGAATATCAATACAATGTTCCCTTTTTTCATTTATCAACCAATTATTAAGGAAATAGAAAATTAAACATATAATAAATTATGTTGAGCCCTCTCTCTTCCCCTTTCCTGTTATTTATGCAGAGTGGTGGCTGGAAGCTGTGCTGTCTTTAACCTGTAGCCAAATGGCTTTGCAGATAATACAGTGAAAGATCATGTAGTGAGATCATAAAAGAATTGTAAAAAACCCAACAGGATCAAAAATCAAAATGCCCAAATGCTTATGGACAACAAAATGATCAAGTGTAATGGAGAACAAAGTAAAACTGCTGGTTTATTGTATTTTATTTAGGTTTCTTTTTTCCCCTATGGTTGTCCTCTACTGGGGAGAAATAATAATTAAGATCCTAAACAATATTTGCACTCAAACATAAGCATAAAAATGGTCTGAAATCCAGGTCTCATTTACAGAATTCAAGCTTGCTGCATCCTTAAACAACTGTAAGAATCAAGACCAAATCCACCATGTTACTTGAATCTTAATTGGGGAAGGAGATTTTGATGGCACTTCATGGGTAATTGGGAGTTTTTAATATGAAGCTTTCAGAGCTATTTTAGATTTTGTCATTGAGGGCATGGCCTCTGTCATCTAGTGTTGTGTCATCATGCATCCCAGTGTTGGTCAAACATAGCTCTCTACTATGTATTGTTAATGAAATTATACTCGAGCCAAAAGCACATGTGTAAAATTTAACATTCTACTGCATCCTCTGCATGCTATAAACAGCCTTGGTGTAGATCCCTGCAAATGTCAACTCCCTGATGTGATACTTGTATAAAAAAGGAAATGGGTTCCTGCTCTGGAAGTGGATTGTTACTTGGAATAAACCCATGCTGCTGCACATCTAGCACTGGGCAGCTGATATGGATATGCAAAGTTGTTTTCCTGATCTTTGTTTTGGGGTGTGCTTAGTGGGAGAATGAGTAACTTTTCATCTCTAGGTCTGCATGGGAGCCAGAAGCCCAAGGGTAAAGTGGGAATGAAAGCAAAACTGAACCACTGACATTTATTTTATTGTTTGAATCTAGAGGCAATGTTTGGATTGCACATACTATGTTTGTAGTGTGCAATCAATTTTAATAAGTTAGGAAACTATTACAGGTGAGGTTTTGTATGATAATATTGAAGGAACGTGCAGATTGGTTTCCTCCTGATATTTTCCCCATTTAAAAAGCTTTAATTATTCACAGGCATGGGGTAAAAGGTGGGTGAAAACTCCCCCTAAAAGTACATAACTCTTGAATTATTTGATTCCTATCTTTTTAAAAAATGCATAGATTATTTCATGGAATAAAGGAATATAGGTTGGCACACTGAAGACTTAGTTTGCACCCTTTGGACAAAGCCCACCTTTACTGTGTTTACCTAGTTCTATATATTATTTATTCTTGTATTTGGCACATACTTACTGTGATTAGTCTAGCATGTAGTGTTGAAATTATGTGAACTTAATTTCATACTCTAATAAAGGATTTGCTACACTTAAAAAAAACAAGCCACAAAAAAACAGTTCTTTGCAGCCATAGTTTTGGTCTTTATACACTCACAATCTAACAAAATATAATGATTCTGAAGACAAAATTTCATCTATTGTTTCCTATAAATAGTTAGATTTGCTTGGGTGTCTTGTTGCAACATCCTAATGTCTTCCAAAAAATAACCCCACAATCTGTTTCCAGAATGGAAGGAAGTCTTGAAGTGAAGAGAGGTCTGTTTTCTGCTTGAGTTGGTTAATTAGTAACAAAGTGCTTAAAAATAACAGTATTTTTAAAACATGGGTGTAATACTTTAAATTTCTTTTAGCTCAGGCAAACCAGCCCACAGCACCTCATTAAATTGCTAAGGGAGCACTGGAGTAAAAAAAGAACACAACACAAAACCCCAACAACCTTTAATTGGGAGGAATTTTCTGAATTCAGGCCTGTTCCCTAACAGTGTGGGCAGTGAGGAGACACTGGAAGTGGCTTTAAAGGAGCTGTGGGGAGCCTCTCATTGGCCACCTGCCTTCCCTGGGATGGAGTGGGATAACTTTGGACCAGGCCTTCCCTGGCTGCAGGATTCCCAAGGGCTGCCAAGGGAGTGTGTAAGCAAATAGTGTAAATCATTTCAGAGTTGTTTGGGGCAGTGTGTTTGTCATTTTACCCTTGGGAATGTGCCCGTTATTTCAAATTAAAACGTTGACTTACGAGCTGCAGATTTTTCTGTTCACTGTTTGGTACAATGCTTACCAAATTATTTTCAGATCTTAGAAATAATCTGCACAAAATGTCAATCTCTTCCAATATTTATCTAGCCTAACCCTTAGTAGAACTATTTTTTTTGTGAAATAATAGACTTGAAATAGAAATACCAGATGTACTCTCTGAATCCATAAATTGCTCATTGTGAGGAAAATACTTTTTTTTTCTCTAAAAATGATGGATTGCTGGAACATAATGGCTTGTGCTGCTCTTACAGTTAAATTTTCTTTGAAATTACTGAATTTCATACTGTTTATATAGTAGGCACAACCTCCGTAAGGCTAGACAGACAGGAACCGTGCACTTGTTCAACTGAAATAGGGCAGCTGTAAGAATTCTGATGTTACATGGCTCTTGTGTTTACTTTTTTCTTTTTATTCTGAAATGGAGTGGAAAATGCTGAATGCTCCCTTTTGTGGAGTATTAGACATAGACATGATTAACATAAACTTGAGCATTAACACTCTTTGCAGTTATCTCTTCACATATACAAGTAAAAAATAACCAAAATGTGCAGATGCTATTTAGTTTACTTCCTACAATAAAGACTCAAAAATGGGTTTGAATTGCAGTTATCGGCAATGACACATGTGAGAAAAGGTATTTGTTTTGAGCTAGACACTGAAAAGACTGGTTTTATAAGAATGGCAATTGTGACAATTGTAAATTGCAGAGACACTGGCTTCATCCTCTTCACAGGTAGCCTTATTTTCCTTTATTAAGAAATTAGATGGTTGTTGAGCTGAGCTGCTCCCGGCTCTTGGAAAAGAATGACTTGTTAATGGTCAGAGAGGTTTCACTGCCAGGCAAATGAGCGGTGTGAAACATTCCATGACAGCTCCCAGGATCTGAGCTCATGCCCATCGTGCGTCTGTTGGTAAAAAATGAAGTTTTTCAGCTTTCTCTCACTGCTCAGGAGGTGTGGAATTTGGATTGTTCATGTACTATATGATGGTTTAAATAATTTTCGTCGCAGTCTCTAATTCCCCCACTGCCTTGTACCAGTGTTTTCCAGAATCATTTGCAGGGAACTCTACATCTACTGCAACTTTATCCACTTTAATCTTACCAAAAAAATATCAGTAAAACTCAAGTTGTCTTCATGCCTCTTCTAGGGGAAAAGTGTCATCTGGAGAGGTTGCAACACAGGAGATGGACACTGAACTGATCATTAGGTTTGGAGGTGTTTGAGGGTGGTGATAGTTGATGTGTGCTCTGGGAGCACTTCAGAGCATTATGGATCACCCCAAATAGCGAGGAGTGTTGGGGTGATGAGTGTCGGAGCAAGCAAGAGGGGTGTGGTGAAGAGGGGAGGTGACTGTCAAGCCTCCCATGGATGTTAACCTTGTTTCAGGACCTGAAAGCTGTGATTTGTTTGGGGTGAGGCTTTTTGGGCTGCTGGAGCAGGTACTGTGAGGGAGGTCTCTGTGTTGCAGCCTGCTTCTAAACCACCCTCTTCACCAGTACACTTCATTTGTGTGAGCCTCACAGTACAGTGCAGGACTGTATAGAGACTTCTGAGATGTGGTAGTGTGTATAACCCTTCACCCTTGGAGGGCGAATTACTAAAGTGAACCTCAGATTTCAGGTGCAAGATCTAGTTACTCAAAACAGAGCTTTAAGGCTTCAGGCAGAACTTGTAGTTCACTTAGGAAGGACTCAGCCATCTATGGAATAAATTCTAAAACCAAGAACATAATTTAGTTATGAGAGACCCTGGTAGTAAACACTACAGTTCTTTCTAGTAACATTTTTAGTCATGTAATTTATTATCTCCTTTGGATACACAAACAATTGTTTAGGATAGTAGCTATATATAAAGGTAGGGGAGGAGACAAAAAAATCCTTCTTGCATCTTTTCTATTTACCCCAGTCAATTTGGGGACTCAGTTTTGTTAATTGCTTATTGTGGAGTATAATGAAAGGTATTTAGCCTTTCTCTCTGATTCCCTGCACATCTATGGTGATGGTGGGAATTTCACAAAAATTACATGTTCCTTGAACATAATTTTTTTCCTCAGAATAGCTTTTGTAGGTTACCTGTTGCATATCTATTTATCTAATACAGTTCTATTTTTGTGTCTATAGCTTTCTTAGTATATGAAAAATCATAACTGAGTTTCCCCTGTGTTCTGGCAAGGAAAGCACTCAGTACTGAAGACTTTTGCAAGTGGAGTGTTTGCTGATGGACAGTGACAAAGAAAAAACCTGAAAATCAATGTTTGGACTTTATCCATGAGTGAGAGTCTAATCTTTGGAACATACTGTCAAAAGTAATTGGTTGTTTTTCTGGTTTTGGTGTGTACTGGCATCTTGAAGAAGATAATCTTGATAAATGTAACTTGCTGGATCTAGTGAGGGAGAGGTAGCTAAGTAAAAGTGCATTGGTTGGTAATACAGAGGAAATCAGATTACATAATGAAATTATCGCATTTCAGTGCCCTATGTTTCTGCAGCTCTGAGGTCCAACACTTATAGCTCAGAAGAAAAAATAAAAGATAACATTCAAACATGTTTTTATAAATCTCTGCCATGTCTTTTCCTAGTCTATTTCATTTATTTTGAATAGTTGAATATTTGACTTAGTACTGCATTGTTGGCATTTGTGTTTTGGTGGAGTGCTGGTGGCAAATTAATAAGACACATGGAAACACATGAGGGTTTGGCAAGTCTGTTCTATGCATTCTCCTTCACAGAATCATTTAGGTTGCAAAAGATTGAGCTCAATCCTGAACCTAGGAGGACCATGACTAAATTAGGCCTCTTAAGTACTATAAATACATATAGTATTTTAAACACCTTGGCCCATGGAAAAGCATTCTTAAGGGCTTAGGAGAACCAGAAAGCACACTACTGTCTGCTGAGCTTTGTCCTGTATTTAAAAGGTCGTTTGGTCTCCTTTCACATTACAAGTTTGCCCTTTTGCAGTTAGAGTTAATTGTTACACATAGTGGTGGATCTTTATCTTTTACATATGTTCTCATCATACTATGTTAGTAATTCTGTGGAAAATCAGCTGTATGTCCCTTTGGAGTGTTGAAAAACGTGGGCAGAATTAACCATGAACCATCTTTTTTTGATACCATGTTTGTTTGGCTCTATACTTGCTGCGTTTCTGTTCAGGTGAAATATCCCGGAGCTGTTTCAGGGCAACTTGTGCATGGATGCCTATTTGCTTCAGCATGTCATTCTTTCTATTGTTTAGTACCTGGCTTTGTGTTTCTTTTAGATTTTAATGTCTCATCATGGTTCTTTCCTCCCCCTCTGCAGTCTTTCACAAATAATTGAAGCAAACGTGATAGGGTTTTGGCGGACCATCTGTTATGTTTGGTATCCGTCCCCAACAAAGACAGAGTGGTCTCATGATAAACAAGAAGACAGATTAAGGACTTTATGTTCTTAAACCTTGGAAAAAACAGCTTTTTTCTTTCTTTCCATTCCAAACGTGTTGGCTGGATAACATAATCACTTTTAACATTTCAGTAATCGTGACAATCATGTCAGAAGTTCTGAGTAAACAAAATGTGTGATGATCAAAACCCCACAACCTCATGATATTAGATACTCAGAGTAGAAGTCTTTGTGATTTACTGACTTTTCTGGGTGAAGTGAAGCAGGAGAGTTTTCACAGTAAACAACTCTTCTTCAATCAGCTTTATGGTTTTAGAGACGTTACCAGTTACATGCAAGAGCAGGTGTACTGTCCAATTACTGTCTGAAACAATATTTTTTTATTAATACAAGTAATACTCCTGGGGGGTTTTGCATTTCAGTCATTCGTTATTGTTAAAATGTATGGTTTTAGAAGTGTTTTAGTTTATGGTTTTAGAGACGTTACCAGTTACATGCAAGAGCAAATGTACTGTCCAATTACTGTCCAAAAAAATTTTTTGTTATTAATGTAAGTGATACTCCTGCGGGTTTTGCATTTCAGTCTTTGGTTATTGTTAAAGAAAGCTTTTAGCACTGTAAACAAATACTGTTAAGTCTAAGTGTTAAAAAAAAGTTTTCTTTTGTCAAAAAGAAAAATTCATGTACTTTGAAACTGCTGTGGAAAGCTTTCGAGTTTATTTTGAAAGGTTGAGTTTGCATCATTAACCTCCTCTTTCTCCTCAGAACCATTATGTTACATACAGGGCAGTTGAATCCATGTCTGATGGGATGGTTGCTCAGGTAAGGAAATATTGCATGGCATTTCCACAGGACTTCAAGCCAGAAATGCTGCATTAATCCACATGTTCCCCTGCTTGCACTGGGAATCAGGCACAGGGTAGGTTGTGCAGCTTTATCTCACAGTGGAGGTAGAAGATAGGCTTGAAATTTCAAGTCAATTTTGTACTCTTCATCCTGAGTTTGTTTGTGCTTATCAACTTCATTTTACAGTCTGTAGATAAACATGACATTCTCTGTAAGTCACTACCAGGGGCCCAAGGGTGACAAATGGGAAAATCCCCACAGGTTTTCCTTCTAAATCTTCCAGCTCCCAGTTCTGATTACTCTGCTGCTTCTGAATGCATTTCATTTATCAAGGGAAGGGAAGTGGATGCCTGGAACTGGTGAAAATTACTGAATGGGTTGCATGTTATATAAAATATGTTTGATATTACGGCATAAACCACAGATTTGGCAGCCAGCCACAGATTAGTGAATCTTTAAAACTTTGATTTGTTAATTAAATATAAAGATCCCATGACAGTTACAATACCCTTTGTAAAAAGATGGGTCATTAGGAATGTCACTGTTATTGCAATATTGGAAGAGGAAGCTTCCAAGTGAGCATGTGATCCACTTTCACCTTACTGCATTGTCACAAGCACCAATGTATCTACTTCTGTCCTTGTAAAATGAGCTCTGTTCCTGAAGTCTGCTCTCCATGTCATACGCCTGGTGCACACTGTTGTCTGTACTTGCCATGAGTATTTCTCAAAGGTATTTGGAACATGCTCATCATTGAGGCATATGTGTGATTTCATACTTGGAGTTCTCTGATTTCTCACACAGACTCTATCTCATTTTTCCAGTAGAGCTGTGACCCTGCAGTACATTCCCTTTGGTAAGAACAGCACCGGTAGGTGGGTTATTCTCTTGGCTTGAATCAGTCTCTAAACACCATATGAGCCCTTCTTTTGCAAATCCAAGTTCTCTTAACTTTTTTTATAAGCCCTTGGTCACTTCATAGCTTTTGGTAGGTTCCTCGGTTTCTGTCAGTTTGCATCTCCAAACTGCAAAGCAGTTCTTGAACTGATCTATCCATCCACCCAAACCACAGTGACTCATTTCAACACCTCCTGACGAGCTGCAAATGTAGAACAGAACACTTTATGGGGCTGAAGCTTCTCTTGGCCTCTGAAAATCTTCATGGAGCCTTTTATTGGCTCTGCTGAGTGCTGTTGTAGCTTAATACATTGGTCTGGGTCGTGTCTTGTCCCAGCACAGGCTGAGTTTGTCACTGAAGCAACACATTGTTTGCTGATCCTTGGCATTGCTAAGTAACATAACAGCTAAAGTCTAAATAATTTAACCACACAGAGCAGGTGCCATAAGGCTCACTGCATTTTTTCAAGTCCATTTCTAGAACTGATGTGTCACCTTAAAAACATGGTGAGGTTTTTTTTTTCTTTCCCTTAAAACAATGTTTTATCGAAGCTGTACCCTGAACTTGCCAGTCTAATATGCTTTTCTTGTTTCTTCAGGGAATAGGTCAAACCAACACCTGCAGGAAAGTCTCTTTAGATTTGTCACAAAGTATTCAGCAATCAGTTTCACTTTCCAGCTGATTTCTTGTATTGATTGTATTATTTCAGTATAATACCACAAATCTACCACTTTGTGCTCCTTTTCAGGGGACTCTTTTATTCTTAGCAGCTCCTTTTATTTTTTTTTCCAAGTCTAGTGAACTACACTAATTCTAAAACTTTTGAACACTTGCAAAATTGTGCCCAGGGTTACACTGAGAGGGCAGAAGAATTTTTCATTTCTTTCTCAACAGTAAGTCAAAGGGCATTGAAGGAAAGGCTCCAACAGTATCACAACTGTTACATGCAACTTATAAATTGGCTTTTGGTTCTCACGTGTGTGCCTCAGTGTATGAAAAGGCACATTTTTTTCCCTTCTAGTTTTAGATCAGACAAACCCTTATTTTGTAGAACCTGTGATCATGCTGAGTTATTACGGGAATTTTTCTGTCGTGGAGACCTGGAGAATCCTTTTCTTCCTTAGTCCAAGTTAATTAGGTCATGGCTGAAGTTGTTTGCTATTTTATGAAATATGCCTATCACCATCTCTAGGCACGTGTACATAAATTAATGCATAAAAATGACCTCATTGCAAGTAAAGAGAACTTGCCAACCTTCTCTTTGCTTCTGCAGCTCTCCCTCAGGCAAAAGCCTGAATAAATAGATAAACCCTGCAGTATGCCCTGAAGGCTTGTGAATGTGGACTCTGCCAGACTGATGGGGTGAGGGAGTTTGAGAGAACCTTGCCACTGGGCTCTGGATTTAGGGCTGCTGCTGAGAGTGGATCAGCTCACCTCGACTGTGGGAATAGGACAGAGAATGAGTTCATGTTTCAGGGATACATAGCTCTGGGCAGCACCTTGAAAGTTGATGTTTTACACCATTAAAATGTGATGCTTCTGTAGGATTTGTAAATTTTATTTGTGTTTTTTTGCTGCTAGTGGTGTGGCTGTCAGAGTACCCAGCCTCTTCCAAACTTTTTTTTTCTGCCTGAAATAGCAACTTAGCCCTTTGGGGAAAAAAAGCTATCGGGCCCAAATATAGAGAGGTGATGACTACTTCGCAAAATCAATATAATTTTAAACGTCAAGCCTGTATGTGGCATTTATGATTGAGTATTAGCATGAAAAGGAAGCCAAACAAAACCCTTATGGTTATTTCCCCTGGTAGGATAGAGTACAGTGCTAAAGTAGCAAAAGGAAATGGAGCTCTTAATAGTTGCAACATGAATAAATAGGCAAGTTTGTTTTTATTTTGGCTTGATATCTTCTTGAAGAAAAAGTGAAAAAATAGAGCTCAACTCTTGCAATTAATCATAGTAGCAAAAAAAGAAGAAAATTTTTTTTCAATTTGTTGGCTTAGTATCTAGCAGAAGGCAAGGAAGGAATGTGACATGGGAGACCCTTGCTGCACTGATTAAAAACTCAAATTTTTTATTTGAATAAAATATCATATGGCAATATTATGGTACTTATGCTGAGTGAGGAAATTAAAATTGAGTAATCTCTCATTAGTGTAAATAAGTCCTTAATGAACTGAGGGGGCAGCAACTAAAGTAAGGCAGAAGGAAAGCAAGAAAGTCAGTGGGAAGCAGTCCTTGATTATTTGAAACATGACCTATTGGTTATGTCTGCAGTGTGGTAAAGAGTCTTATGTGCTTTTGTATGTCCTGTGACAATTGCCAGGGGAAGCTTATTGACTGAACACAATTCCATTAATTTATCCCAGTTATTCTAAAAGTTAATGCAACTTAGTATCTTTCAAATGCATATACAAATATTTATTGCAATGTAGTCTGCTGATGGAAAAAATAGAAATAAGCAGAATAATAGTGAGAGCTTAATAAAGAAAATTTAAATCAGAGAGTGCTTTGCATTGAAAGTGATAGAAGATTGGCTGATTTCACTTATCTAGGGACAAGTTCTTTGTGGATGCTTTCTGTGCCTTTTGAGCTATTTTTGTGCATTGTATCTTAAAGGAAATTGGATTTCATTTGATTATTCAGGACCAAGTATTTGGTACAAAAGCTTAAAATATTGAGACCTTCAATGATTCCTTGAGCTGCTCACCAAGGTGGACTGTATGGTATTTGGAGCATATTTTAAAACAAAATAATTCTGTTCTAGTTCATTACCATTAGGGAACACCTCAGTTCTTTAATAAGCAGTTTCCCTTGCACGTTGCAGAAAGAACAGCAATTTTTGACCTCCAGAACATGACCAGAGTAGGACAGGCACTCCTGGGTTTTGGAAAGCAGAGCTCTTAAGAGACATTCACAAAAGGCCGTTTTTCCCAAGGGCTCAGGATGAAAACAAGAGGGTGAATATTGAGATGTAGAAACCATAACTGAACGCTCAGCCTCATTTTTAAGATGAGGGAAGGAGTAAATAATTGGTAGTTGAAAGAGATAAGCCTTTAGTGCTTCCGAAGTGCACAGTGCGCTTTTCTCAATGGGTGGGAAATGTAATGCAAAGTGACATGCAGTATTTATTTGGCACAAAGAAATGGTAAAGTACTGTCTTGGAATTTCCGAGCAAGCTGAAGGCTGGAAAGCAGTTTATCGCTCATTAAGCAATACGGAGTTAGTCATGAGGTGCAAATTATTTTAAGGGCTGGCCAAATGACTTCTGTGTGGAAGATGAATTTGTACACACCAAATGAGAGAAGTGTGCTAGAAACACCAGACAAGTCCTGTCACAGATTTTGTGCCATCTACTTGTCTTCCTTGTGATCCACAATTCAATATTGAGGACTTGCTTTCCTGGATTTTGAGCTTGTCTTAAGTCTTTGTTGGGGCAAATGAAACCTATCTGAGGTGATTTAATTTTGTTGCTGCCTTTAAAGTGTCTCTTTCTTTCTCTTCTAAAAGTGTGTGTAGTGCATCATTGAAGCATGAGTTGTATGTGCAAATATGACATAGTTGTGTTTGTGGTGTATTTTTATTCATAAATCAACAGAGTAGAATTACAATGCTCTTTATAGTACCATGAGAATTTTTCATTTATGTAAAATACTTCTGTTTCAAAACATGGATTTTTTTAAAAGGCCTTAGAAGCTTGAAATGGATTCCATGCTACATTTCTTACCTTGCCAGTGAAAGAGCTTTTTATTGCTCTCAAAAATGGATGGCAAGATTTGATATCATGCTATGAAAAATGATAGTGGTACACTGATTCATATATTAATGCCTTTCGTACTTTGCTGTCAAATAGGAGAAGAATAATGCATGAATACATGTCTTCAGGTTCAGTTTCAGAATATAACCGTTTTCAGAACAAATTCTGATCTGCTTTCATAAATAGCATTGAATATGGTGAGTATATGCAGCTTCTCCAGCACAATAATATTTTGAAATGTATTCTGTATTTATTCTAATATTCTGAGCTCAGTGTTCAGTATTCAGTAATCCAAACTATACAATGCTGGCATGGTTTTGCCCTGTTTAGGCAGCTTATGTAGATTCTGTTTTCTTACTTTTCTTTGGAGGATTGTTTTAACTTTTTTCCCTGAAAGTCTTTCTGTTTTCATAGGGCAAAACTTCCCTTTTCATACTATGCCTCGAATATGCAGAGTTCATGATACTTCAGTTGAAATAGTTGAGCAGAATGTTGACGTGCCTAAAGGTATTTGTAATGAATGTGAGAAAGTAATAGGTGCAATTTGCTTTGTGCTTGCTGTTACTGAACTATTGCACCAATTTAATTTCACAAGGCCACAGGGTAATGAATCAGATGGACTTTTCCAGGCTTTGTAGGATATTTTACATACATACATATTTTACATTCAAAAGTGGCTCTACCCCAGCCCAGGAGAAAATTAATTGAAGCCATTTTAAATGTACTCCCTCCTCCTGTGCTGCTCTAACCTTCCTCCCCACCACCTGCAAAAAAAACCCTAAAGAAACACAACAACAAACCAAAAACAAACCCCTCAAACAAATCAAACAAAAAAGCAAGCCCCAACCCAAACCCAGAAAACCATCTCAGCCCAAGAACCCTCACCCCAGTTGTGTGAGAAGGCATCCTGAAGGTTTTGGTGTCTGCAAATTGAAGTATTGTTAAACAGCCTGGAAGGCAAGAGAACCAACAAACAATTCATCTGCACAGAGAGAATGTGTCTGTGAGTAAGTAATTTAGTTTATAGTGTGGAAGAAAAAAGTGACTGAACAGTAATTAGTTTACTGTATTGTTTGTAATAATGTTATATGATTAACAGAGCATAAATGGAAGAAGATGAGTGAGGGATTTTGCATTAGTGCTGTGGATTGCCTCAGCTTTGATATAAACATGAGAGGATTATCTCTTTATTAGCATGTCTGTTGGCAAATGATGAAATATTTCTGGTGTTGCTCTGTTTAACTTCCTATTTTACAAATAAAGCAATGAAGTACTCTTTTTCCAAGGGTCAAAGTTAGCAAAGGAAGAACAGAAATCTCCTTTTCTGGGCAATGACACCTGAATTTGGGACAAGAGAGAAACACTGATGGGGTTTTTTGCGTAGTGGCCAGGCTACTGCTCAACCTAGGAGGAACAGGGCATTTACCTATTTCAGGGAGTGTAGAGTGCTGTGGCAAAATGCACTAGGTAAGTAGGTTAAAAAAAAACTTACTGAGAACTAGAACTACAATGCCCCTTCCCTTTATGAAACTTTAAAACATGTATGTGTTTTAAGCTCTTTGAAGAGGTTTAAAATTTAAATCCAAAAGTGAAAACTCAGTCTTTGACACTTTTAATATTTGATTTTACTTTTTTTTTTTTGCTAACAAATCTTGCTTATTGCTAACGTTTGCTGCAGAAATTTGCCGATTGTTAGAAAGCTAAAAAAAAAGTAATGTCCAGCTAGAATGATACTATGTTTTTATGCATCTTGTAGAGCTCAGTATCACTGAAGAGCAAGGAAACTGGTGATCTGAGGCTTTAAAGTGGCTTTGTAAGCTTCTGGCTAAAGAGCCAACGGAGAGGAGAGTCACAAAATCATTGAGGCTGGAAGGGACCTAGCCAACATCCTGCTCAAAGTAGGTCAGGTATGAGGATCATCCAAGCTTTGTCCAGATGGGTTTTGAAAGCTGCTCAGGATGGAGGTTGCACAACCTCTTTGGGCCTTTGCTTAATTATTTTTGTAGTGGTTCTTTTCCCCTTGTAGTGCCAGAATAATTATTTTCAATTAGTGCCTGCTGTCCCTCATTTCCTGGTGTGAGTCATGACAGACTTTATCATCTTGTCAGCCCCTCAGTGCTGTGTAGTACTGAAGAGCTGCTGTTGGCTACCTTTCCCTCACAAAGCTTTCTGTATTTTTTTCCCAAATCCAGCAAGTCAGATTGCCTTAGTATCTTTTCAAAGGATATGTGTTGTTGTGCACTTTTTGCTTCATTATTACCATTAATTTGCTGGTTCTGGAAGGTCCAGGTCTGGCTGCAGTAGGTACAGACAGTCTGACTAGAGCAAAGAAGAATTGCTTGCCTTGAACAACTTCTGTTGGCACAGAATCCCAGGTTTGCTGCACTTCTCTGCATCAAATACTACTCAGCTTCTCTGTGGTGGTGAGGTTTTATGGCAGAGTGGATGGTACAGTGCTCTCTCCCTCCTGATCTTCTATCTACAGAAGATGGTGGCTGCTGAAGAACAGATGTTCTTTGCCTTCAAGTGAGATCCATTCCTTCCCTGGAAGGGGAGAACTCTGGGGTTAGGCTGAGTACTTGTATGAGATTTCTGTGCTTCCCTTTCCAAAGGAGAAATAAGGAAAAGGAGTCTGTTAACTGAGAGTTTAGTATTGGTCACACAGATAACAAATCTCCTAGATTTAGGAAACAGGCTGAACAGCCAACCCTGAATTCTGAGAGGAAATTTCTCTTTAGGGAATGGCAACACCATATTTGGAGGACCGGAGAGAATAATGGACTTGAAAGTGGGTAAGTTAGTCTCACATAAGGATAGATAACCTACTAGTTATTTATAGTTCTAACAGTAATTTGGTGGTTGTGCCTCTTCCATGCATTTAAACTGTGTGATAAGTAAGAGTTCTTTTGCACTACATGGCCTGAAGTACGTGAAACACCATGTGAGAGGGGAAATTCAATCCATGTAGTTGCTTTTAACCTCTGATACCGTAGGTGTTGTCCTCTGGAATGTACCAGGCAGCACCTCTTCTTTAATGCTGCTGTGATGGTGAGTCTGCTCACTGTGCAGGTCTTGTTTGTCCTCATCCTCTTCTGTGCCTTCTTAACTGGAAGTTACTTCTGCAAAGTCTTTTTACAGCAACTTGTACGTGACTGTTGCCAGAGGTGCTGCAGAGCTCAGTAAGTTTGGCTGCATTCCTGCAATTCCCTCAGTAGTTACATGGGATAAGTGCAGTACACCTGCAAACACACAGAACACAGCTCACCTACTGCAGCAATGAACTGTGCTGTAATGCAGGCTGGAGAAAGTGTTTTTAGAATTCATTTAGATACTGTTTGTATGGGGTTTAAAGGGTCAGGGGTAGTTTTATCTGAGTCATGAAAAGTGTTATCAGAGTTTAAAAATTATGACATTACACAGAAAAGTGCTTAGTAATTTAACAGTTCATATAATGGATAAATGCCTTTAATGTCTAAGATCTAAATATTCATTCAGGCCCTGAATCTCTTGACTCTGCAACATTGTCACAAAAACTTGTTTTCTGCTAGCCATTTTTCCCTTTAAAACTGAGCTGTCAAAGCTGCACCATTTCCATGTTGTGTGTCAAGTGATGCTGTGTTTCTGTCTTCTTTGTATGGAAAGAAGTCACTGTGCAGTGATATGTAAAAGGCAGCAAAACTTTATGCTCAGATGTGTTTAATACAGTTCATATTCTTGAAATAACGGAAGGTGGGGAAGACAAACACCAATATCCATTGTTTAGAGAATATTTTACCTGCCACTAACAGCTGAGATGACCTAGTGATTGCTCAACTTGCTCAGTCTAAATGTTGCTCTTGGCTTAAAATATACTTTGTCCTTGGAGTCCTTTATGAACTCATTACATGTCTTGCACTCACCTGATTGAATTTCATGAATTGTGAAAAACTCCCAGATGTTTCAGAGGGAGCTGAAGCATGTGCTTGTTGTGAAGTTGGTGTAGGATCAGTGGGGAATGAGAACTCCAGCCCCAGTGCCATAATAGTTCAGAGTGTAAGGAAGGACCTCACATCTGTTTAACATTTCAGATGCAGGTAATTTTAAATAGATTTTGCAGAGATGTAAGAGCTAGCTCACTTCTGGAGTAAAACAGATGAGGTGGGAAAACCAGGATCTGTTTGATGAGGTGGAGATATGTTAATGTCTGTTGCACATGTTGTAAAAAGAGTGAGGGTTTTGCTTTTCTTTTGCTACTCAGGTGTTTATACTCCTTGTAATTGCATGTTGTTGTCTTCTTGAGGGCTTCATAAATGCCAGATACTCTTGAGGAAGGAGAAAAAGCTGTAGGGAAGTTAGAGCAGGCAGATCCCTCCTGGAGAGGGAAAGTGGTCTCTAGTTAGAAATTACCTGGGTTAGGCTGTAGCAGGTGCATCCTTAGGTGAGAAAGATGTAAATTCTGTTGTCTCCAGTCAGACTGTTGGCTCTGCTTCCCTGCAGTACCAGGCCATGGCCAAACTTCAGGCTTTGTTATGTGCCTTTAATGTAATTGTTTATTTGTGCAGCTCTTGTTTAGAGACAGCAAATCTATTAAAATCCCAAGGAAGTAATGAGGGAGTTTGTGCTTAAAGGTAAAGCTGGGTGGCTATGCACAATTAGCTCAGTGCAATACTTGTCTTGTAAAACTGAGTAATGATGAGTCCAATTTGGAGGACTCATTTGCTACCAAATGCCTTCAGAGACAGAACTATGAGAAAAGGCACGTCCCTCTGTGCTGTTTAATAATTATTGAACCCAAATTCACCACCTCTGTTCTGAGAAAAAAAGCTCCTGGTTTTAACTGCAAAGGTTTCTGCCTTGTCAAATCCAGGTTGATGGAATATTGAATTGTAACAGGAACACTGTTTCAAGCTCCTGAGCAGAAATATTTTCATGCCTACTATGTCTGGATGAACTGTTCCATGCTTCTGTTTTTCCTAGCTGATCCAATATTTTAAAATTCTAACTGCTTTATTTCCTGAATGTGGTTACAGACCAGGTTCCTGGAAGTCATCTCTCATTCATTAGGACTCCATGCAGGGCCACCATTTACATGTGTCAAGTAATTAATTTAGATTTGTTGTATTATGTATATATGTGGCTCTTAGTAAAATCACCTTCAGAATTTGATGTTGATATTTTTTGTTTTCTTTAAGTTTGTGGCACTGTGTAACTGAGCAGAAACAAAAATGAAAGCTTTATATTAGTTCTTGGTTATATGTCTGTGAAGAGTCTATGCAAACAAATTTATATGACAAACTAAAATTTTAATGTTTTTTCTAATGAAATAGCGTTGAAAAAAGTCTACAAAATCAAGTATAAACAGTTTACCAGTCCTGTGTCTACTGCAAGCTCTTCTTTGCTTTTCAACAATACACCTTCTTACAGCTACAATTAAATTTTAGTGCAAACAGTTATAGGAAAAAGCTCATTGTCATTGCTAGTAATTTATGGTGTCAAACCCTGAACGTTTTTTATAGGTACAGTATGGCTCATATACTGTTGCCATGATCCCTTGGGATGGATCTTTACAGATGTTTAAAATAACTTATGCTCTTGATTATTAGAATGTTACCAATTCAGATTTTTTCCTTTACTGTACATCATAAGCTTTGAAATGAATTGCCAGTTTAGTTACAATTCTAGAGAAAGGTATTTGGGAATTAGCTCATGATAATATAACATGAAAAGAAAAGCTTTTATTTGATCAGGGAAGAATACTAGAGAGCTTTGGTTGTATATCTTAAAAATATGCATTGCTAGAGATATGCTTCCAGGAGAAATTGTTCTAATGTAGGGTAATGTCAGGGACAAATGCAATTCTGTTTTGTAAGCCTTCCCAACTTTGTGGGTGAAATTGTCAGTGTTAAGAAAACAGCTAACAGGGAACAATTGCAAGCAGCAGGTATCTCCACTGCAGAAGTATCTCTTCTGTGTACCTTAGAACTAAGTGTGAATGTGCTGGTTTTCACCTCCTTCCTTAGTTCTTCTGTGCCAGGAAAGCCGTGCTGCCTGGGGGCTGGAAGCCAGAGGTGCCCCTCTTGGGATGTTTGGGAAGCAGGGACTGCAGAGATGCCTGCCCTGAAGCTCAGAGACAGGCTGGACTGTCTGTAAAAGCACCTTCATATGTGGTTTTGGTGGGTCCCATCCTGAGCAGAGCAAGAAAGGACAGTTAACTGACTCACTTATTAGGGAAATGTCTGGGGATGAAAGTGGACACTTTTCTGTATTTTTTACTCAAGTGACACACAGAAACACATTTTGCTTCAGTTTTCAGCTGCTGCCCTGGTCCAAAAGTAGAGCAGTCTGGAGGTTGTTTCAAGTCAGAGTGTTTCTTCTCACTCTTTCAGAAGTGTTGGCAAATCTAAAACTGTAGCATTAATGAAAGTGTGCATGTCTAGTAGACTGTGGAAAAGGAACAGGGGATGGAGATGTCCTCACACTATTTTCAACTTCAGTATGTTAAAAAAGTGAAATGCATTGGGTATAGGTCTGTAGAAATTCTGTAAGGAAATGGAAGGAAGATATATTCACCCACATATTTCTATTCTAATGTTAAAAGATGAGGAAATAAAATAGTATGTGGAAAATAGTACATCATAGGTGTTGTATGACTATGTAAAGGCAACCAGTCCTTCCTTTCTCTCCTTTTCCTTGTTCATTTTGCTATTAAAGTATCTGTAGCCCTTTAGGCTCACAGCCAGTCAGTCCCCAGCCTATGCAGTTGATTGGGTTTTACTAATTGGTGCTAACCATCATATTTTGGTGGTGTTTCCTGTGCATTTATCCTTGTGGTGAGACCAGCACCATGTCATCTGATTTAACTTCCTGTGCTCCTGAGGTAGATGTGAATCTGGAGCATTTTACTTGTGCAATGGGAAAGAAATTAGCAGAGTGGTTAGAATGGAGAGAGCTTCTGTTTCCTTTTCCCTATCTCCAGTTTTGAGGGGGGAAAAAAAAAAAGGTAAAACAAGAATTGTTTTAGTGGTAACCCACACATTTGGTAACAAAGTTAGCACATGTCTGATTCGAAGCAAGTTCTGGTTCATGGCTCTGGATCATCTGTTGTTCTTTGGAGGCAGTTTGAAAAACCAAGTAGCTTTATTTTTTACACATTGCCTTGTCGGGAAGCAGGTGGTTTCACTGACAGCTTTGTTTGTGGATATGCAATCAGGCCCGAAGGAATGTGGGAAAGCCACAAGAGGAGGTTTCTTGTCATCTGTCAAGGCTTGTCAAAGTAAAATTAGCAAGTGGGGAGAAATACGGAATTACATATTTAGCCAAAAGAATGAAATGCAAAAAAAAAAAAGTATTTATATATATAGAAGCACAAATATATAGATGGATGTATTTCTGCAAAACATAGAGGGAAGGAAGATGTGAAGTGAAGCTTGTAGCTGGCTCACAAAGCCATCTGCTAACAGGGAAGACTTTGAGGGCCAACTCTTTTTCGGGATGGACCAGTGCCAAGTGGTCTTTGTCCTTGAAAATATCTATATGTTGTCTTCATGGATTCAGAATGACAGAAAAGCTATTTAAAATGACACAAACTAGGATAATAGAGCCTTCACTGATGCCAGTATTGAAGTGGGAGGTTCTCCACAGGCTTCTGTCAGGGCAAACCCATTAAAATCAGGGTAGAATCAGGCAAGTAGTCTAGGTTATCCCTGCTACCTTCTTAACATTTAGGAGGCATGATATTAATGGGAATTGAAATTAGGAAAAATACTAAGGAAAAATATGGAAGAAAAGGACACTACCAGGAGCACTGAGGTGTTGTTCTTGAGCTGGATACAAGATACTGTCTTAAGCCTGGCCCATTACAAAGATAAGGAGGCAGAATGGAAGTTTCATATCCTTGCAGGTTTTTTAAACTAAAAATTAATTTTCATGGAATGACTGAGATGTGCTGAGGTAAAACACTGAAGTTTAGCATGTAACCCTGGCCCAAACATTGTGGCTATCCTCTGGAGTTGCTGTCATGCTGTGGAGAATTGAGTGAACACTGCCAACTATTGGTAGATAAATTGAGAGCATGACTTCCCACAACATGCATATTAACATGCCATATGCCAGCAGCTAACATATTTAAGCTTAGAAAATTGCCATAGAGGATGAGAGAAAATATAGTAAGAGGTGTTACCAACTGCATTATTGCTGAAGCTACATAAATCTTGGAAATCAATATTTTATTCAGTGTCATTCCACATGATGCAATTAAAAGTAACAGGAGGAAGAAAATATTTCCATACATAGGAAGCTTCTGGTTAAGACTGTGGCATAGGACACCTGTACTGCAGCTTGGAAATGACAGTGCACTTTAAATGGAGTAGCTGTGGGAACAGATGCTCACACATTAAGCTCTCAGCCTTACACACAGCTAAAGTTTACTTTCAGGCTTGGGAAGTTTATTCTCAGGCCTGTAGGGAATCTCAATGGGCTGTGTGACAAGTGGTCACCTTGCAGGAAGCAGGATAAATTTACATTCTACTTCTATTAATTCCAGGTGGCCTTTTTTTTTCTTTTCCGCTTTTGATTGTGAAATGGAAGTTGATGTAATGATCACAGAGGGTACCAGACTGACAGCTCTGAAAACAAAACACTTCTGTTTATCAAGTGTCTTCATGTTCCTCACTTGCAAACTGGAGAAGATCCCATCTGTGGCAATGAGTTTTCCTCCATAGGATTTTTTTCTTCTCTGCAGCCTGTTTATGGCTAACCAGGAATGCACTTTTGATCTGCCTTTCTGCTCTTTTGCTTATTGGAATTAGAAAACAGTCATAGAAACTAATCTCATGGATGCTTCTGTGCATGTAGATGATATTCAACTGGTTCAGTTTTGAGCCACTGTTTTCAGACATAGTGTCAGTTTAAATTTTGTATTCTGGTCTTTGAGTTGTTCTAGATTAATCTGATGTATTTCACAGTGATTTAGGACTGACATAGGCAGCTTTGTTGGTAGCTTCAGAAATCATAATTTTTCTCAAATAACCAGGGCAGAAAAATAGGTCACAGTAAGCGAGAGGTGTTTGACCAGATAAACACTTTCCTTACTCTAAATGTTTGGAAACACAGAAGATATGGCAATACCAAATATGAGAATGGACCAATGTAAAATACATTGAATTACAGGCATATGAAGAGAAGATAATTAGTGGAGTAAACTTCAATGTGAACTTGGGCTGTTAGCAAATGAAGAAATTAATAAGTCCTGTAGTGATAAATCCTATTGTACCCTGAGTACAAAACAATGCTTTCCTGTAAAATCCTATCATATATAGGTAGAGGGGTTGCAAAAGAGTTTCCTGAAGGGCTGTGTGTCGGGGTTTTGACACATCTGTTTGGCTCCCCAAAGGATATTGTGGATTGCTCTGAGCAGGTGGCCCTGTTCAGTGTTCCCTTAATCTTTCAGGACCTTTTCCATTTGCCTCTGTAGGAATGGCTGACTGCATCTGCCTGCAGTGTGGTAGTCCTCACCCAGATCTGTGCCCCCCAAGGAGAGCTGTCAAAACAGTGTCCTCAACTGCTGTTGGGCACTGGAAAACTAAACAAAGGTGATGCAACTTGCATTTTTACATGGTTCCAGGATGAAGTCTTCGAGAAAATGGTCTTGCCAAAGTTCTGGTGGTAGCTAAAGCACTCCCATCTATAAGAATGTTCTTGGTGTAGATTTGCACTGGACAATAAAACTTCTTTCCCTGTTTCTCATTGCCAAAATGGAGATGTATGTTTGCATTATCTATCTTTGCTACCTCTAGTTTTGTCCAAAGTTACAGCAGTTAATAATGAAAAAGGGAGAAGCTTCAGCTATGCGTGCACTTGTGGACCAGTGGAAAAAGCATATGAAATTCCTGCCCTCAGGGGAAAAGAATGTGAAATACCAGGGAAAGTCTCAAGCAAAAGTAATACTTCTCACTGAAGGGGAAAAAAAAACGTAACTCACAAATGCAGGAGACTGCTGCTGAAAGTAAAGCTGCCAAAATTTCATTTGAAAATCTGATATCTTATATAACCTTATATAAGATATCAGATCTTGTGTACCTTATAACATCTTTAAAACTTATGGCATCTTTATAATTACAAATATTAGTACCACTGGGATAAGACAGAGGAGTTTGAGGCAGAGTTCAGGGACAGGGATGTGAAATAAAACCAGCCACAATTTCTTGACAGTCTTTTTCCAGTGAGATGCTGTGCAGAGATTCAAACTATTGCTGTACCAATTAATGTGTTTTGTAAAACATTCTGACATACTTTGAAAATCTGGAAGTCAGAAGGGTCAGAGATATCTCATAGTAAAACATTTTGCAGATGTTGCTGACAAAATTAAGCATTTTTTCCCATTTCTGAAACGTGTTTATAGACGCTTTAATTAGATCATATTTTTCCCTGAGAATTTCATTTCCTCTAAGGCTTCTGTTCTACCTAGTTAGATCTATTCTGCAGGCCATTAAAATATCTAGCAGTTAAGATAGATTATGAGCTTCTATTCTTAGAATGACTAGAGTAAATGTACTCTTTGCCATCTTATCTTAACCTGAATGATGGCAAGTACTTATTTCTGTTCTGGGGCCATTGCTCATCACTGGTTCCACCACCTCACCCCTGTCATTTATATGGAATCAGACAGATAAATAACAAGTGTGTATTTAGTTAAGATATTAATAAAAACTTCATCTCCTATAGATAAGCAACTTGTCCTGCAGCTCAATTCCAGTTTCTTGGAGTAAGGGCTGTCAGGCTTTCAGCTCTCTCACCTTCTCTTTCCTCCTTTCCTTAAAAACAAAACCCACCAAACTGACTTCAGAACAAACAGAATAGTTAAACTACTGTGGTGTTGCAACCAGGCTTGTTCCAGGTTTTTAAGTCTTGAAGTACTGCTGAGCATTAAGATTGAGCTTCGTTGGTCCTTTCTTCATTCCAATGTAGATGTTAGTTTTATCCGAGCTTCTCAATAGCCTTTACACACAGCAGGTTGTGTTTTTTCTTAACACCCTCGATGTGCTAAACAGCATTTGTTCTGTGAGACCCCTCTCACCTTCAGTGACTGGCACTTACAGTTCCGTGCTGCTTTTGTACTGTGAGGCCCACAAACCTGTTTGTTGTCACATTCTGTGCTTGCATTTAAAATGTGCAGAGTTTTGTTTATTCCATTTCATAAGTGTTTTTCCTGCCTTGGAGCTTATCCCTGAGAGTGTATCTGTATGAATTTGCAAGCACCAGGAGTAGAGTTCAGTGTTTTTGAAAAGAATAAAAAAGCATCAAAGGGACCTGGTGCCCAGATTACAATACAGGTTTTCCATTGCAAATTAAATTTCCTGGAGAGGAATAGGGACAGTGTCATTTTAACGCAGGTTGCTTGTACATCTTCCTTAGAGATTTTAGCAGTGTGTTATTTCTCTGCTTGGATCGCAGTTTCCTCAGAAAAAGTACCATAAAGTTGAATTTATAGGATAATTCAGTCCAGTTGTTTTGCTTTTTGTTCAGTAGTTATTCAAGTTAACGTACTTGTAGGCTTTATTTTAATGTGAGAAGTGTTTATGGGTATTTTTTTAAATTAAAAGCTTGATTTGTCACTGTCTTCTAACATTTATTTTCTACTTTAGTTTAATTTTGTTGAAAATGAGATATGTGGTACAGGGACTTATTTTGTGTTGTGGTGATGATTTTTTTCTTCTGTGGCAGAACTGCTGTAGAAAAACACTGAGGATATCCAAGTTGTGTTGTAACCACACACTGATGACTAAAATTTAATTTTAATTATGGAATTTGCTATACTTGTAGTGGGCAGAATGAAATGATATTATGGGGCCTAGGAACAGTAATGTGCATTATTTGCGCTGAAGCTTCTTTGTCATCTTTTTGTCTGCTTTTTCAGCTTTGGGCTGGGGTCTTTCTAGAGTTGTTCTTGTTTAGCTGCAGCATTTGGTTTGGAAAGGCTTGGAATCCTTTTCCAATTTGCTTTTCTAGGTCATGGATGAAGATGTTGACAGAAACCAGTACCTAGGGGGAATGTCTGACTTGGCCTCACCCTGCACAGCAGTGGTTAAGCATTATTATTTGCTTTTGTTCCTTGGATTAGCACTCAGAAATGGCTGTTTCTTCCAGTCTAGAGGAACTTTTAAATAAACTTTTACATGTTTTAAATGACATTTGAAATTGCAGCTGTGCTATGTTCATGGAATCCTCTCACTCACATGCTGTTAGACATTGCCACAGAGGTTTCAGGACTAGCAGGGTTTCCCCTCACAGAAACCATTCCTGCACTTTCATAATAAACCGTGTTTATCTATTTGCTCAGTTGGTTTATTTTATCATAGATGTTATCTTGCTAGAGATGAAATTCAAACTTCCAGGGTGTCTGAATACCTTGTAGACTTTTCATGCTTGTGGAGTTTCTTGGGAGAAGATCAGCCCTTTAGCAGGGTGACTGTGATGACAGTTTGTTTAGCAAGGGGAAAAGCACAAAATGTGGCATTACATTGCAAAAGCAATAAATCCTAGTTATTTTGGAAGGGGCAGTCAGCTGTGTATTTCCTGGATTTTCAGATTTCAGTGATGATGAACTCAAACTTTATATGACTCTTGACTGTACTTTGTCCCTTGAGCTGACTTAAACCAATCATCTCTGTGGGTTTTTTTTTTAATTCTGTGAACCATTTGGAGGAAAAGAGGATGACATGGATGTCCAGTGTGAATGTCAATCCTTTTTGGGATTGCTCTGAAAAGCATTTATGAGAAAATAAATATTCTCCTCTTTACAGAAATACAAAACAATGTGTATTTGACTGTAGATTGGTTTTGCTGCTCTTGAATTTTTGTCAAAAAGTTTGTTTGTTACTCTTTTCCAGATTTTTTTATCATCATTTCAGGAAAGTACAAAATATTTTATATTTCTGTTGCCCTTGTGAATTACAAACAAACAAAACAGACAGGGAAACTCCCAATCAAACAAAAACCAAACCTCCAAGCCCCTCAGTACTTCTCCTTAGAAGGAGTTCTGTTGTGTCTGTACAGGAGGCACATTTAGGATTACACTGTTCACTTGTGAGCTCTCTCCCTGGGGAAGCTCAGCCTCAATGCATTCATGACACTGATACTGTGCTTTGTGACACAGGGGAATGTTTCCTCCCCTAACATTAATCGATGCCCAGGATGCAAGGAGCCTGGAGTTTGCAGCAGTGCCTCATCCCTTGGCACTTCTTGAGTTCATTTTTGCACTGGAAACCTCCAGGTGTAGGAGCACTGTAGGTCTGTACAAAACCTCTGTAACTGCACTTTCTGTGCAGTTTGGGCAGCCCCCAGCCTTCCTCCAGGTGACACAGTTCAATCTGTTAGAGTCAAGGGCTTCTTTCATCATTGTGCTCTTAGTAACTCTGTGGTGCAGGAATGTTTTAACATGTTGAATAGTGATCTGTGCTCTCACAGATATTCCATCACACAAATAATTTCATCTCTTGAAATATCTGGGAGTTGGCCAAAATTGCTTTGCATAGCCTTGTAATGAAATGGGAAAAAAGGGAAAAATTCTGTATTATAATATATACAGTATAACCAACTTTTTTTTAATAAGTAGATTTTACAAAGCATACTTCGTTATTTTTATGTGTAGATTTGGCAGAAGATGTTTAAAAGTTTCCAGGTATGGTGGGCACTTACATATTCCTGAAACAGCACCATGCCTATGGATATGACCAAGTATTGTGCATTGGCCATACCCAAAGTGCTCTGTCTCAGAAGCATTCAGCTACATTTGCTGTCAGTGGCATCTGTGCAACTTGGAAACAACCTAAATTAAAAGAAAAAAATCACAGAACATACTTGAGCTTTGCACAATATTCACTTTCACTTTGGTATTAGTGAAAGTGAATATTGAGCCTGTAATTAAGTCCTACACTTGTGTCAGTTGTCTGGATTTCAGTGTGTTCAGGCAAGATCTCACCTGCTGATGTCAGCAATGTGCCCAAACAAAAATTTTCTTTGAGTTTTCTGATCTTGAGTCACTTGACAGAAAGGCAGATGTCAAGTTCTTTCATGATGCACAGTGGTCTAAAAGGAAACAAGTAATACTTGGTAATTTCACTATAAACAAAGTCCTTAAAGCATTTTCTCAGGAGTGGTTCACAATCTGTAAGTGCTGATCCTGTTGATCTCTACTAGTGAGCCTTCAAAACCACAAAAAGAAGTTATATGCCTCCTAAATGTTATTTTGTTTCAGATCTTAGGGTTGACTTCAAAAAAACCTGAGCTTTTCATCACGGGTAATTTCCAAAGGGCTCTTTGGTTCAAGTGCCCATTGAAGTCACTGCGAGTTTTATTGGTCTGCGCAGCGAGGAAGGCTTGCAGGTTAAACATTTAGTTTAAGCTTAGCTGGGCTTGACATTTCTGCTATATTGCACAGAAGCACACTGAATTTGAAAAGCAAACAGTGCTGGTGCTGCACTGGATCATGTTCTTTTGTGTTATATAACATCCAAACCTGGAACTGCATGGGAACCTCAGCCTGTGGTGCCTATTCTACTTCAGAACTTCACAAATTGCAGAAGCCTTTCAATTCAGGGTTTGGTTTTTTTGGGTTTGTTTTGTTTTTTAATGGCAGATGCAGGAAAGAAAGGCTTGCTATCTCTGGGATTATTTATCCTCCTTTGTAAAAGCTTGCAGAGCCATTGATCATGGCATCTGAACACAGAATTATTAGGCAATTATCTCAGTAATAGCCATGGTGAATATAATGGGGTTTTCCTTTTGTAAATGGAAATTTCACTGTAGATGTGAGTGAAGTAAGAACATGCAAAGCAGGATTAGGATAAGGATGATGTTTCATTTCTTATCTGCTCCTATCTCCTAGGAATTCTGTAAATCTCAAAAAACCTTATTTGAGGGCCAGAAAACAAGGCCTCTGAAATAACTTGGCCTGATTGTCATAGTAATTTGTGTCAATCTCTGCTCCTACATACTCATGTTATAACTATTTCTCCGATTCTTTAGTCTATCCAGGTGTAAAATGGAGAGTGATTTAGGCTGGAAAAGCATATTTGAAATAGTACTTCTTAGGCAAATTTCTAGGGGCATTTCCTCCTATACCTGCTGTTTTTGTTTTAATTGTGTTTTTAAATATTTACAACTTACATAATCATTACAGTGGTTCAGAAAACAATGTGTCCTTCTTAGAGATGACTGCTCAGTTATTGCTGCCTCTGAAATGGTAAATCTGATGGTGTTGTCAGCAAGGCAGCTGTCAGTACCAGGACAGAACAATTCCTCTTTTCAATGGCATGGTCTGCACATGCAGCGTTAACTGATGATGTTAAAGCAGATTTGTCAACAAACTGTAACATCATTTAACCTGAAGATGAAATGCTAGCTACACCTTTGGTTGTGAGTGAGCTGCATTATAGGATGAATCCAATTTATTGTCTACTGAGTACACAAAGCACAGATAAGAGTAAATAAAGTGTGATTCAGTCTTTAAAATACTGCGTCTTGAAGAAAAACTATGATTTTGCTTAAATTTCAACTTAAACTCTCTCTTTTAAAAATGCTGGTTGAGCTGGAAATGCCTAAGGCTGATTGAGCTGGAAATGAATGCCCAAAGCTTCCTAATTATTTGATTACAGAATTTTCTCTCATTTGTTTACCATGCTTTTTAGTTCTTCCTTGTATTCCTCAAAGGAAAAGGTATGTAAATACCTAAGCGCAGTAATAACTTTTTCCCCTTGCATTTGAAGTGACTATGGGTAATTCATTCCATTCTGTTACATCCTGAAACTTAAATGCCTTTTTTAAGGTCTGTAGAAAGCAATTATAAAGCTGGTAACTTTGAACTATTGAACTGCATGCCCCAGTGCTGTTGGCAATACTAAAAATGGCAATATTAGATTAAATTTTTTCAAGCAGAAAGTTCTAATAACTCAAGTAATAATATTCATTAACTTCTATTTACACCATTTAAATCTGAATCCACATATGTTTGTTTTATTTTATTTTTTTTTCCAGAAAACCATTACAGCCTTAGCTAAAGGCCTATTTCACAGTGTATGCTAATTCTGAGGTGGTATAAATGATGGCTGAATTATCAAAGGGGGGCCAGCAGTGCCGGGTTTAATTGGAAGGAGTGCCTGGAAGGATGGGGTGAGGAGGCATCCCAGCCTTGCTTGTGCTGCCTGGAGTGGGGCATGAGGAGATGAGTGGCCCTTCAGTCACCTGGAGATGTTTGCCATAGCTCCCCTGGAAGTGTGACAACCCAAGGCTCAGTGGTGCTGGGAGGGAAAAGAGGGTTTCTGTGATGAGAGATGAAATCAGTAGAAGAGGCTGTTGGAAGTGACAGCTTGAGATTTATTTCTGTAAGTTCTGAAGTTCTCAAGGTGTTTGAGTCTGTGGCCAGTCTCGTTTCTGTTCAGTGCAAAGTGCTCAGATCTGTCCTGGAAGGAGTTAAAACCTCTCTGGCTGCCAGGGCTTTGGGCATGGTGCCTGGCAGGAAACTCTCCCTGCTCAGGAACTGATAACAGCGCAGGATTTGCAAAAGAGAAGACAAAAGACTTAAATGCTGCCTTCTTGGCATCCTTTAAGAGAGAGCAGCGGGGGAAGAAGAGCAGCACTGCAGATTGAGCAGAGATAAGGGTATCCAGGTTAAACCTGCAGCTTCTTTATTAACACAGGTGTGCAGAAGCTGATATGTGTATATTGTATGGCTGCATGAAAAGAGTGAGTACCACGGTACTGAGATGTGATCTTATTAATTTTGCTTTCTTAATAGATTTGTTAGGAAATGGCTCATGCTTTTGCTTGGCTACTTAGCACCAGTATTGTCATGGCTGAGGTTGCTCACAGTAATGGAGATTCATGTGGGATAAAGTAAATGAAGCTGCTTTTCATTGCCATTATCATTATTAAAAAGGCTTTTCACTGATGCTGCTATCAGTGCCACAGATCAGCACACCCCTAAAAAGTGATCAAAGCTCAATGTCCTGGAGAACAGAATGTGTCTGACCAAAGCACTCTTCTATTAACTGCTAATAAAAAAAAATAAATGTTTGGAATTATCATTAGTAAGGCTCCTGCTTTAATAATGGTATTATAACTTACTGAGATTTTTTTTTTTCCTCACTTTTTTGAATTTCTTTTTCTGCTGGCTTCAGTGAATATAGCTGCTGTAATTACTGCTACAGCCATTTCAGTTGGTAGCCGTGCTTGTTCTGCTTCCAGCAGTCTCACAGATTTCTTGCCTACAAAGAGTGCCTTGAAAGATGCCTTCAGACTGCAGATGATATCAGTGTCTTACTTTTATGCATCACAGGCTGTATTTTTTTAATCAGGCGTGACAACAACTGATAGACAATTCTCTGATTTAGGCAGTGCCATTTAAAAAACAAAAAATCACCCAGCCAGAGCCTGGCTAGGTTTGGTTTGGGGTTTTTTGTGCCTCATCACCCTGTCACCAAATGACAGTGCTTCTCTTAATGTGAAAGTTTCCTGAGCTGTGCCATTTATTGTCATATTTCTATTCATTCATGGGATGTTGTGGTAAGAACTTGATTCCATTTCATAGCATACAGCACTATTTTTGTGCCCTGTAATGTGCAGTTTCTGAGCAACTGCTGCATGGGTGGCTTTGCTACCTCCTAATGTCTTGTGGTGTGTTACGTTTCTGGGTGTGTGAGCTTGCTGGCCACTTGTCTGACTCACATGTGCTCATCAGGGGCTGGTAAATACTTGGTGTTTTATTGGATGCCTGATCAGTTCTTATTTTTCATGATTTTTTTGCTTTGGGTTCAGCCCCATTGAGATTTCATCCTTCGCTGTCACGTCCATGTGTGAAAGTGATCTTTCCCTGTCAAACATGCCCATGTTACTCACCCATTCATTGCCTCAGGGAGTCCCTGGTTTCCTTTTTAGAGTTTTTTTTTCCCATGGAGGTTCTTTACTTTGGGAAGCAATAGGTTTCCACCAGCTCTCCAGCTGTCTGCTTTTTTACCCAGTGCTGGAAAATAAGCATCTGTCTGGCTGCAGCCTCCTCACCTGGATGTGCACTGCCAGTCACCAAGTTGCTTATTTCAGACTAGATGAACAGCAGATGTCTTGACTTATCACTCAAAGGTTTTGTCTGTTTGGCCACTTGCTGTTGTTCTTTAACACCGTGTATTTTCATACAATAGACTGTTAGCAGTAACAGAAATAGAATCAAAAGAGAAGAAATCTCAGACTTTGGGATTCAAACCTGGGATTTCTCTAAGTAGCTTTGCTAAGGAGGAGCAATAATTTATTTTTATGCCTGTTCTTCAGAGACACTGCATCCTGCTGTGCATAGCTATTATGTGATAGTCACAAATAAGTCAAGGAAGAAAATTCTTGCAGCTTGTCTTAAGGACAGCCTGGATCAAACCTTATTTTTCTTTGAGAAAGGGAGCAGAAGGGTTGTTGTGGTGATGTGACAGTGTAAGTGACATCTGAAAATTGTCATGGTAGGTGTAGGAGAAATGGATATGAGACATCTTAGGAAAAATATAGTGGAAAACAAAGGATGTAGGGGAGGGGATGTTGAGTAAAAAGACTGGAAGATACAGTGAAGCAGGTGTTTGGTGTTGAGTTTATACTTCTTCCCAAAAAATGACTGAAATGTTCGTGATTCAGCAAGTCACTTCCACCAGGCTGCTCCACAACAACCCTTCCTTGGGGCAAGTCAAAGCTTCCCGTTCTTGCACCATGACTAACAATGGTTTGTAAACCTCCAGTTCTTATAAATGTGCACCTTTCTGGCATAATGTGCTGTTCCTCCATCCCTTGATATTGTGCCTGTTAAAAGAGAAGGGAGACTGAAGGTTAATCCCATTTGGCTTTGGAAATTTGATTATATTCCCCAAATGTTAATGAGATAAACATGGGGAACTAGTGATTAAATGGAAGGAAGACATGACAGTGTGGCTGCACAGGAGTTATTTCTAGGGTTGATATATTCTGAAAGTAGCAGTTGCACAAACAGTAGCTGAGTAACAGGGGAATATTTTGTCCTAGAATCCCACAGAAGTAGCTTTTTAGATTCTGATATACTGGAGAAAAGTAGATGCCAGTGGCTTGGTGTTTCCTGTGGAAATGGAGCTGGTGTCCTAATTTGCTGGAAATGCTGAGATTTTAGAGAAAAAAACTATTGGCTTATTGGCTGCAGCTTACTAAGAATCTCAGAAGATGAAATAAAGGATTTCAATATGTGAGTTTTCAGATGCACAAGCATTTTCACTAGTTTCTGCAGGATTGCTCACTTGACATACCTTTGAAGTTAATAGGTTCTGCCTGTGGAATAAAGCACAGAGTACAGCATCCAGGAAAACCTCAGAGAATAGAGAGAAAACAATTCATAAATCCCAAACAGGCTTGAAAAAACAATTGGCACAGAGAGCAGTACAATTATTGCCCAGTTGCTTCATCCTATGGTTGAAGATTTGGTTTCTGCTGCTGTTAGCTGTCTCTTGTGAGCAGCATGTTAATTTTCAAACAATGGTAATACCATATATCTGCAAAGCATACTCAGTTTAAGAGGGGGAGAAAGAAAAAAACCCCAAAACTCTCACCTAGAAATTAGGCAATGGAAGCTCTGGAAAGGAGTTGAGGAGCTAGATGGAGAGCATTCAAAAATCATGTTTCTAAAAATAACTTTGTTTTTACAGGATTTACCAAATGGAGAGATTGTTATTTTGGCTTGTGAATGTATGACACAAACCCAATTGCAATTTTAGGCAAGTGGACCATAGGTAAAGCTCTGTGTATAATCCTATGAAGTATTATGTTGTGTTTTTATAAGCTTCCATTGTATCTAGTTCAAATTTTAACTACTGTTCATGACAGGTTGTCTGCCTTACGGGTTTTCAGGGTGGCCAGCTATTTCTGACTCAAATTTATGTATTCCACCCTTGTGTGTGGTGATATGTGTGATCAAATTTGTACTAGTTTGCCCTGGGAAATCATGAAATTAATGAATGGCAGACCTACAACAGCTTCTTTGTTTCTTTCTCGACCCTTACCCTTTATAATTACACCCTGAGATACTCTTGTGTGAAAGACAAATATTTAACACTGTTTTATCCATCCATACAAATATCTTCCTCACTGATAGTGAGGAAGATAGCAGAACCATAGTTTTCTGGCTAGGAAGGAAAAAAAAAATCAGTCTTCCCAACCATTAAGGGCTGCTAAATTTGCAAGTTTAGGATTTAAGGTGCCATGGTCCCACTAAATTCTGTTCTAGTGGTCATGTGGGTTTTTTTATAAATTGAATTTTAGTTTTTGATAGGTAATTTCTTAAATAGTTGAAGTTCCTTACCAATGCCGAGACGATTCAACTTCATTTCATTTGTGCTATCAGGAGCTGCTGGGAGTATAAAACAGGATATAAGAATCATTCTGCCTTGAAACTTTGCTAATATATATTCATAACCAAATGCTCCCAGGCCTTGGTCACATGTCATTAAAGCTGTGGTTGCACAATGAAGTTGCACACCACTCTAGGAAGTGTCAGGGATGTCACTTAGCAAAATACTCTTCACTGTAGCTCTTCAAGTAGCAGCTCTTCACTCTTGCTCTCATCTCCATTTCTAAAGGGCCTGCCTTTTCCCCCAGAGAGTTGGAAGGGAAATGCAGCAATATAATCCATTAATATCTTGTGTTTGGGAACAAATACAGTAGAGTAACTGGTAAACTGCTTCAAAGAGCAAAGTTTCCAAACTTCAGTACTAGCAGCAACAAACTTGTATTTTGAGAAACTGAATTTGGTCCTTTCAGCTGCATAAGATGGTTCAGTTCCAAATTTTTTTTTTAATTTTTTGGGGAGACAGTAGATAGGGTTTTCACTGCTTTATCTTTGTAGTATTTATAATTTGAATAGTGATGTTGCAAAAAAGGGTTTATCTTTGGTGGAGTGTTACCATTAGAAGTGAGTGGTAACAAAAGGCTTTTGATCAATTTATTTACTTTTCTTTTTTCTTGCTGTGCCACCCAGAGACCTAAAGGCTAACAGAATATATATGTTAAATATATGCTTAAAATGCATCAAACATGATCTAAAGGGTTTGCCAGGCTACAGTGTAGTAGTAAGCAAGGTATGTGGTGCTGTGGTTCATTGAGCTCTAATTATTTCAAACTGTTATTGATTGGACAAAATAAGATTCTGCTCTGGTTCTGTTAATAAATATTGGAGACTATGGGTTCAGTTGTTAAACAAGCTCTTTAAATGATTCTTGTCAGGTTCAGATAGGTAATTAAGGGAACTGAATCATTTCTAGGTGTGATGGCAAAAGAAAGAGGCATCTTGGTGAGGGGTGGATGACAGTGGGAAAATCTGACCTTTCTGAGGGATAGATCAGCAGAGCTCTACTGACTTCAGTGGTACTGAACAGATTTTCCATCAGTTTCACATAGAGATTTATCAGCAATCACTAAAATCATTCCCTTTGCTGAGCCACTTTATTCCTTTCTCAGGTTATTTTTCCCCCTCTGTGTGTGTGGGTGTGAATCACTACAGGTCAAGTGTAACTTGACTTTGCATTTGACTCAGTGAGTCAAGGATGTACCTCCATTTTCTCATGGTTTTGCATGCTAATGAACCTATCACCCTTTTTTTTTAATAACTATTGAATAGCTTAAACATACCGCCATGTTCTTTCTCAAACTAAGAATTGGTTCTGCTGTATTTTAGCACTGACATGTCACCAAGAACTCTGTTGCTTCAGCCTGGAAATACTAAGACAGCTTATTACAGATACTTTAGGGTGGTGGAAATATAGTCCAATATTCCCATTAAGTGGGCATTTACAAATGAAATATCACTCAGATTCTGCTTCTCTAGCACCCTCCTTCAAAGTACCTCATACAACTCATTAATTTAGAAGCCTTATACGTCTTGGAATGAGAAGGGAAACAAAGTTCTTGATTTAGAGACCAGAATGAAGCCAGCCATGCCTCTGGCATGGTAGGAGAAGAGACAGCTGGGAGGCAGCCTGAGAGGGGAGTTTCTGCATCTTCCCTTGAGAAAGTGGTGCCAGGAGACATCTCAAATACCTGCACACACAAATGCATGCAATGCAAGGGGCCAGCAGAAGGAGCTGGGAATTTGTGTGCAGTTGAGGAGCTCTGATTACAAAAAGGTGGAGCTCTGGCTGCAGGGCTGTCATGCATGGACACAGACTCTTTGGGCAGTGCAGCTGTGACTCCTGCTCAGGGGAGAGCCAAGGGGTTTGCCAAGAGGTGCAGGGATAGCAAGGCTGAGTTACAGCCATCTGAGAGTGCTGAGAGGTGGATTGTGTTCTTGGAAGGCCACTGTGGCCTCTGGAATGTCTGGAAATTGGAGCAGCTTCCTGAGACTAAGGCACACAAGAGGGAAAACTGACTTAGGATCTTACAGGCAATTTCCATTCATCAAAAACAATGGGAAATCTCACCAGAATACACTGAAAGTTCTTTTCACCTCAAGGGTGATCAGCACTGGAACAAGCTCCCCAGAGACGTGGTGGACATCCATCCTTGCAGAATCCCTGGTAGTCTGCACCACTGAACATCTTTCCTAACCAGAATAATTCTGTGCTCCTGTGCTGTGCAGAGGCCCAGGCAGATAAAGCTGCACCATTTAACTTTTATTCTTGCCTTTTAAATAATTACTCTAATGATCTGCCATGTGCTCTGGCATACTTGGACTCCATACACAGTTTTTTGAACTAGAGTATTTATGTTTCATCCTAAACCCCTTGTTGAATAAAGAGGATTAATGTTTGGGGATTTAATAGTCTCCAGTTTAGCTGAACTCAGTAAATCTGTCTCTGGGCTGACAAAGCATTTGAGTGCCAACTATTCTGGGACAGACAGAGAAATGACAGCATTGTATATTTTTTCTTTAATATTGAGGAAGTATTCAAGAATTTAAATAGACAATGCAAAATCCTAACTGAATTATTAAAATAATTTGCTGTTGATGTGCACAACAAACATCACTCTAATGAAGTTTGGAAGCAATTTTAATGGAAGAAAAATTAACTAATGCCAGCAAGCTTTTTGATACAAGAGTCATTTTATGAACAAGATGACATGAACTTCATTAGAGAGAATGAGCACAGAAATGTTTTTATACAGGAAAAAAATTCCCCCACACAGCAGTTATAGTGATAAGCCAAAAATGCGGAAATTAGTAAGTTATATAACCTTACAAATTGGTTCTTCAAAGTCTGCACACCAGATCCTTCAGCCACCCTACTGATCTGGGGATTAACAGGGAAATTCCAGTAACAGTGAGGGATCAAACATGGAATGGAGAATAAGCACAACTGAACATATGGCCACCTGTGTTGTGACTGTGATTTAAAAATTATTTTGGATGGGATTTTTAATAAACTAACTACCATAAGTTTGGGATTAACCAACAGGCAAGTCCTCAGTGGTCATCGTGAGACATTAACAGTTCCTTTGTTGACTGCAGTGGGTTTAGAATATGGACTATTGTTATTGCATGTATTAAAGAGCAAAAACAAATATATGAAGGTGCAGACCATTTTTATACAAGGTGGTGTTTGAAAAGCAGTTTTAATTTTGTCATGAAGTTTTTTGTCAGTTTACTTGACTTGTTATGTATTTGCCTTGATTGTCTGATGCATAGTTGTGGAGTGTGGATGAGTATGTTCACATTTTTTTGTGATGATCCAAACTCACACCAATGTAAAGCTTCCATTGGTTTAAAATTAGAGGAAAAGCCATTTTATCTGCTTCTGTCACAGAGCTGTTTTGTTTATTTCTGCAGAGTTTGAATTGCTAGTCTTGCAAACATCAGTGGTTGCTGATTACTGACATTAAATGCCACCTTCTGGAAATGTCTTTTTATTTTCTTCAAAGTATAAGGAAGATGCCTAAAAAAAACTATAATTAGGTCCAAAAGTGCGTATTTTTTCCCCATATTAAGCCATGGGAGAAAAATGGCTTCAAACTCTGCACAGAAAAATCAGCACTCAAATGGGTAGGAAACTTTGCTATTAACTCATATGGTGCCAATCTAACCTAATTTTAAAGGCTTGTTCAACAAACAAAGCATAAATAAGATCTTTTATTACCTCATCATCTCTATCTTAAAATAATCCATGGCTGTACAAACTTGCTGGATTTAATTCTGCAATAGCCACACATCTCATCGCAGAGCCTTGGGAATTTCTGAGACAGGATTTCAGGTTCATACCATCACACCCCCTTTTAAAAAAATTATTTGGATTCTGGTAGACTTGTAGGAGTTTTGAGATAAGGGAATACAAAGTCCTGGGCCTCCAAGCAAACTTGATTTCCTTGTTCGTGGAAATCAATAGTAAGAGTTACAATCTGCAGACTAAGTATATTGTGATGTTATAAACCTAATGGCATCTAATTTTGCTAAGTACATACCCAAACTGTAAAAGTAAAGGGATAATTCACACAGCTGTCAAGTGCCTCATAAAATGGGTAGTAGGGAAGCTGCATGAAAGCCAGACAAATATTACCCAGCACAAAAAAATGGGTTGGACACTGAATGCTTGAGGAAAGCAGTTCCCAGACTCTTCCATAATCCTTCCTCACTCCCTGTGACTCTTTGGAAATTCTGCAAAACAAAGAAGAATATTATAGTAGTAAGCATGCATTTACTCACATAGGAGATGCAGTTTTACCTGGTCTTACAGTGAATAAATTATTTTTAATAATTCAGTTGAAAGACACTGTAATTGTGGTGGTTGGTCTTGTCAACAGTGATAGGATTGAATTGGAAGCTCCATAAAACTTCTCTGTACATTGAGTTGAAGAGAAGACTCAGTAGTATTAATGCAATATCTCTGCAGAGATTAAACACAACTTCTGTTATCCACAGGTGCTACAGCATCATCTTTCAGAAGTGTGTGAGTTTTTGCCAAATCCCTTCTTTCCTCAGCCATTTCACTAATTATGGCCATGCTGAATAAGCTTACTGCTTTTCTAGAGTTCATGTGGAAGTCAATTACTGTTACTTGCTCTGTTCTGACTACCTGTATTTTTATTTCCCAGCTGTTTAGTTCAGGAAGTTGACTTACAGTGAGAGGCAGATAAAGGGAAAAAAAGGGTTTTTTCCTCATAATGGATGAATCTGAAGCTAAAGACAAATTCAGCACTTCAGCTGATGTAGCTGTAGAAGTTTATGTACTGGATATCTTTGGTTGTCTAAATGTGCCAGCTGTTGACAAGAAACAGGCAATTTTGGAGCAAGCATGTTTTTAAATGTGTCCTTTGCACTGGTTTCTTGTTTTCCATTTGTGTTGTCTTCAAAATAGTTACTCTTGTCTTGGAGGACATTTAAATAATGTATCTTTGGATGAGCAAGCTGTGAAAGTAGAAATGTACCTAAGAGCCTGTTGAAAAGATAAATAAGCATGATGAAAATTATAGCAAAATATTTTGAGCAGGAGTGTGCATGCTGGCTTGAGATGCTTTGAAACAGAATAAAGCACTGCAAGGCAATAAAAACCTGCAACTGCACCGAGTTGGTTCTGGAATTCAGTTAACCAAGGAAATTTGAAATAAAAAGATAACGCTTAAGGATTGGAAGGAAACTTTTAAAAGAGAGTTTGTGGGTTTATTAAAGTTCAATCATGAGCCAATTAATGTAAAAAAGGTACAAGCTGTTTTTATTTTATTTGATAAAGCATCCAGCATTGTGTTCGCCCTCAGGGCACAATAGCGTGACAGGCTGCTTTGTTCACCACAAAAACTTGCTTTTTCTCTCTGCTTTTACAACCTGTGATTAAAATATTTGCAGCACTAGCTTGTTTTAACAAAAGCCATTTATAAACAGCTAGCAGTGCACTTCAGTGGTTGACTCCACCTGTGAAGAAGAAATATAAACACTAATTCTTTTTCTTAAAATCAGCATTTTGGCATTAAAAATTCTTTGTACTAATAGGTTCATGAGGGGATAGTTTAATTAGAAACTCTAATAAAATTGTCTAGGTTAGAGTTTTGGATTTAGACTTGCATTAGACTGTTAAAATTGTACTCTCATATTTTTCTTTAGAAGAAAAAATTAATCTATTCTCTAACATCTACTGCTAATTTTTGCTGTTGTTTGCAGAACTGTGCTTTTAGCACAGGAAATGAAAATATAATTAATTTTTTATTACATATTATTGAATGAATCTTCAGCAAACCCAAATATCTTCTGTAATCCTTATAAGCAATTTGGGATGGGGAGAGCAGGTAAAATTTTTGCTCAACTGCCATCACCAAATTGCAGTGTGTCCACAAGGAAATTGGTTTTACTAGTCTGGGAAGTTTCTTCAATTTTGGGAGCTTACAATTTCTCAAAGAAAGTAGATTTTCAGTAACAAATCTGATAGACTTAGTAAATGGAGAATTTATGAAAAGTAAATTGATGTTGTGTGTTGCAAATCCTGAGGTACCTTTTCTTGTGTTTCTGTGGGTTCCATCTTTAAAATGAATCTCCTGAAAATGAACATCCTTATTTACTGTGTACACTGCTCTCATAATGTTGCTAATCTGCTTTGTTGTGGCAGGATGGGCATGGATTTAGTTCCTCTCTTGGTCTGTAAATAGCACCAGTGGGTATTGATGAACTGGAGAAGAAATATGTAAGAGAAGGTTGTGTACATTCATTTAATATTTGAAGCTAGGAGGTAATTTATGGATGAGAATTGTGACTGAATAAGGAAAAGGTAGCAAAGGTGGCTTCAGCCCTTAGGTTGGAATTTTCACTTGCTGCTTAGTGTGTTGAAATAGTGCATAATGTTAAAATTGATTGTGAAAAGTTTTGGATATTTTCATGAATAGAACATGTCATTTCTGGACTACCAATGAGCTTTACATGTCTAGGGACCTATTAGCAAGGCATCTAAAGTTGGGAATAACACTTGTTGTTTGGAAAAATAAATCAGAGCAGCAGCTATTTGAGACTGCAAAGGAGCCAATAGCCACCCTATGAATTAAAAATCTGATTAGAATGGTAATGCTTACTTAGCAGCTGACAGTTTGGGTGTATAGGGTCAAAGATGAATGAACCAGGTTGTTACAGGGTACAAAACACCTCACTTTTAATTGAAACTTAGGTTTCTAAATGTGATGTTGAATATAGGGACAGTTGGGGTGCCCACAGCTTTGTGCCTGTGGGATTCCTGGACTCAGGTGCACAGTGCCAGTTTTCTGATAGTAGTACAAAAGTATAATTATTCCTTTCAAAAATCACTTGGCAAAAAGACAGCAGGAAATGCTAAGCTAAGTGAGAGTGGACTGCTTTGTGGTTAAGGCAGATTTATTCTTTATTGCTTTACAGACCCTGGTAAACTGAAGGGTTTGGACATTTAAATTGTAGGAGTCAAATAATTTACTTAGGCCTTGAATTTGTTTGCCTGCTCTCTAGAAATGAGCAAGTTGAAATGCTATGTCTAAGATCAAGAAAGAAGAAACCAGGCAATTTAGGGTTGAAATGTAGTTTCTGCTCATGAGGAGTTTTATTGCTAATTGTGGAAAACGTGTTCCACAAAAAGTGTGTCTCAAAGGAAGAACAGAATTCTATAGTTCTGCACAGATCCAATTTGATACCTGATAATGTGTTAACCAGTTAACTGGTGTAGTAACAGTGCAACCATCTCCAGATGAGCTACTGTAAATTTAAAGGATTTATGTTTTAAAGAACTGCAAAGAGGCTTAAGATTTAAAAAGCAAGTTATGATTTGTGGTGACCATTTAATTTACCCAGGAATGTGTTGGACTTTGTAATATGGCATCTTGAGCACATAATATGCCAGTTACTTACCATTATTTTCTCAATAATTGAATTACTTTTTGATTGGTTTTATTGTATCTCTGGCTTGTTTCTCCTTCCATCAGGGCATGTCAATAATAGTAACATCCATTTACTTTTTCATTCTCCTCTTCCACATATCTTCTACAAGAAAGGTAAAGTGCTTTTCCAAATGCCTGTTGCTGTCCTCCTGAAGTGTTTTTCACATCACTTTTTTTTTGGTTCAAGAGCAAACAGTTTTGTACAAGAACAAATGCTTTTTCTCCCAGACTAAACGTGCTGCAAATATTCTCCAGTCACTCAAGCTTAGCTTCTTGATATTCTCAATTCCAGAACAGTATTAAGAAAGAAATACTTCAAATACACTTCTTTGTTCTTGCACAAAGAAAATCTCAAAGATAAACAGGTGAAAAAAAACCTATCCAAGAACCTACAAAGGAAACCTTGTTTTGGAAATAAGTTTTGAGCCTTTTTAAGCTTGGCTGCTGTGGCTCTTTGAACAGGTGATGAAAATTTTAGGCTTGCTATTTGCTATTCAGGAGAGCATAATCCCTTGGAGACTGTGAACCTCCCAAGTTCCTTTAAGAGGTGCAGTTTGGCTTCAGCATCATAAACAATTAGAATAAGGTATTCTCTTTCCATGGTTTCTTCTTGATAGGAACCCATCCAGACTAGGCATTTTCCACAGGAAACTCAGAACAGAAATGTCACCAGTCAGAAAGCAATGGCATCAGCCATTGGCTGACAGAAAACTACCACATTTAAATTTCCCTTGCTTGGATGCTCTGAGTTGAATGCAGGCTTCAGTTAAGATTTTATGCTCCTGCGTAGTGTTTGCACATCTGTGTCACTTGTACATCACTCCTCTGTCAGCTGTGCTCTCTCAAAGCAAGAGTTATGTGGCTGTGCATGGAGTTTGACCAACTGAACTTCTGCCTGCATGCCTTTGCTAAACAATCCTTTCTAAAAAGGAATGAATAAAAAACCCCAACCAAACAAAATTTTCTGATGACTGCATGCTTAATTAGGTAACTATGAAAAAAAAACTAAACTCAAACCTAAAAAGCACAAGTTAATATAACTGAAATTGGCTACAACTCTTATTTATGTCAGTTAAATCCAGCATAAAAGCTGTTAGGGTTCCTAACTCATGGTGTGTTTGCCTCTTAGAAAGTGTCTGTGTGTTAAAAAGAGGTTTATGCATCAGCTCTGAGAAGGGGTGCTCTGCAATGTTTTGATCAGCACAGGATGCAGCCACAAAGTAGGTTTTAGGTAGCTCTGTGAGTTTTGTCAGCAGTGATCCCCAGTGACCTGCTCAGCCCTGGTGCTGCTGGGGACAGGAGGCACTGAGCTGGGTCAGGGCTCACAGGGCAGGACAGGCTGATGTGTTGCCCTCAAAGGCAAGAGGGGTCACATCAGAGATGTGATCAGTGTTTCAGCCACGCGTTATTGCTCAGCCTGTACCTGGAGTGTGCTTTCTAAGATGAAGGATTTCAGAAGGCTGGAGGAAGAAATGCCATGTGCTTTATCCAAGGGCTGAGCAGTTCAGCAGTCTGGTCCTCTGCTTGGGCAGGCTCTGGGCCTCACAGGTTCCTCTAAACTCAGATTCTTGAACCAGCCACGTGAGAAGCTGTCCAAAGAAATCATCCTTTTGTGTAATTCAGGTGCTTGCTCTTGCCTTTCTTTTCACTAATGCTTCAGCAGAAAAATGGTGTTAATGTGTCCTATACATCTAACCCTATATCTGTTACTGGGGCTTTTCTTAAGGAGTGAGATATTTCTAGGATCTCACCATTTCTTAGGAATCAAAAAATAATTTTTTATTGCAGCGCAAGATAACATGAATATCTTCCAGTTCTTTGGCACTGGCTTAATTCACAGGGGAGTGTTTCAAGGAACAACATAATTGAGAATCATAAATTCAAATATGGGAAGAATTAAAAGCTGGACAGGTTAGTTACACCTGTCATGCACACAGATGAGCATTTGGCATGAATGTTTGATGGAGGGCTGTTTGCCAACCTTCTGAGAGTATTAGTGCCACAGCTGTTACCAAAGGAAGTAGTTATCTATTCTCTGTGCTGCTGATAATCCTTCTTATCTAGAGAAACGTTGGTAATTAACCCTGGGTGCTGTTTCCACTGTCCATTCAACAGTATCCAATACAGTCCTGTCTTTTAGGAAAATAGGTATTTAAGCAGGATTCCTTGCTTAACAATGCTTCCTGTCTCCTGACAGATGATTCTCCTGTATTGATGGGTAAATTTGCACTGGTTTCATGTATTAGACAGCCTAAAAGACATTTTAATGGCAGGATGTTTCCCCTTGTACAGTAGAATAAGAAAGGGGTACTGGCTATGGATGGAGATGGAATGCAAACACTGCGTGACATTTACAATCACTGTCATTGTTTTGATTCTGTTTTGTTGGGCTTTTTTTCCCCTCTTGAAGTGTCAGTTTTCTGCACAATTCTCTTATTTCCAAAACATGTAGAATTACAAAAAAAATTCCCAGTGTTTCTTGTGATTTCGCAAGTGTTTTCTGAGGCGTTACATTTGCTGGAAGGTTTTTGTTTGAGGAATTGGAATATGTTGGATGAAGATGGACCCTGAGCTATGCTGTGTTACTCTTTAGGCAACATGAGCTAGCCCTTCTGGAACAGGAGCAGTCCTCTGCTTCCTGCTCCTCACTCTGTGGGCTTTTTTATGCCTGCTGGGCTTGGACTGGGTTGTCCTGGTGCTGCTGTAGCTCCTCAGCAGGGACCCAGACACCTACTTGAGTCCTTGCATGGGAATCAGCAGATTTGCTCTTCTTTTTTTGTTTGTTTGGTTGGTTGGTTTTTTTGTTTTTGTTTATTTGTTTTTGTCCTGACTCTCAAATTTTGGCATCTTGAAAAAGAAAGAACTTAACTGACAGTGGTTGAGTAAAGGATGAGCTCCTAACAAATCTCCCAGGACTGCTTGTTTTAAGTGGAGGGCAAAATGGAGGGGAGCACTCAAATAAGCCCCTGGATTGCCAGTCCTGCTCGAAGTCATTAGGGGACAGCTGGTGGCTTGTTCTGGTGCTCTCCAATGGCTGATTTTCCCAGAAGATCATGTGGGAGAAAAGGGTAACTGGGCACTCCAGCTGCTTTTCACACAAGGCTTGGACACTGAGGTGAAGGGAGCCTGAGCACAGACCAGCTCTGCTCTGTGCACCTTGGGGTGCTGTATTTGCCTCTGCCTGGTACAGGGGAGCTGAGGCTCTGCATCTTGGTGGCCCCAAAGCCAGGCTCTGGGAAGCCTGTCCTGATCCAAGGTTATCTCAGGGAAAAGCTGCCCAGCTCAGTGCCAAGCAGCCTGCATCTCCATTAGAGTGTTGGCAGCATTTGTAATGCTCTAGCAAGTGTGTTAGAAAGTTCTTCCTTCAATATTTTGATCCACAGGGTCTCTTTAGTGAGAAATATTCCTTCCATGTGAGCTACTTTGTGTCTTGAACTTGTGTTTTATGGCTAATGCTATAACAGACAACCACCTATCATTATTCATCTATTTTATTTAATTATTGATCCTTTCAACTTTGCAAGACTTAATTAGAATTTGCTGTATTGAACGAAACAAAAAAAATTAAATTTGTTGAATTAGTAAATAACGGAGAATTAGAGGTAGTTTAGTGATTTAATTAACACAGCTTTATCCCAGCACACTAGTTAATGAAAGGCAAGCACTGGGCCATCTGGTGCAGTTTCAGGAAATGTGGAAACAGAACTGCCTTATTTTTGTGCTTTGCTCTCATTTGTTATTTGCATTTTGGTGAGTCCACTGGTTCCCCCCTTTCAGATAATTATTCACTTCCACTGTAAAGTCCCTTAAACACTATAGAACAATAACACTTGAGGATAAAATGCCTTTTCTAATGGTGAGGTGATTTTTAGACCCTTTCTGATTTCATAGCTCCGTTCAATATTCCAGAGGTTGAAAATGGCACAATAACTGTGCTCCATGCCCAAGGCCTGTGGCCATCACCCCCATGCCATCTAATTAAAAGCTGCACATCTTTGCTCAGTGGTGGTCAAACTTAATTTGCTCAGTCCAGTCATAGTTACAAGGTGCCAGAGGACAGGCAACTACAGAATCTTGTTTCTCTAAAACCAGTACATTTATCTTGAAAGTAAGAACTTCCAAGTTGCCAAAGACTCCGAATAATCTCAGAAGTCTTTTCATGAGCTTGCCTTGTTGTGCATTCTGTATCCTCCTAGTTCCACAGTTCATTTTAATAAGTGGCTTCTGTGCAGTCTTTAGAGGAAAAATAGATTAATGATGAAAATGAAGTTTGAAAGTTATTTTAAAATAACATAGGGTAAATATTTTGATGTCAAAATGGATGTCTAGGGAATTGAGGGTTCTGAATTATGGATGTTTGAAATTTTCACTTAAGTAATTCAGAATGTCACTAAAAATGTGCTTGCACTGTCTGCCAAGAATTAATCAGTGATATTTGAATTAAAGAAAAAAAAAATCACACCAAAAAGTCCCAAATAAAAACCCAACCAAAACAACAGCAAACAAACAGAACAAAAGTGTTTCAGTTCCTGCATTTTACTAAAAAAAAAAATAAAAGATATGTTCTTCTGAAGGACACAATTTTCCCAGTAAGTATTTCTTTAAACCATGATTGTTATCTGCTTTATCTACTGGAAAAGGTCATGCTTTATCATTTATCATTGTCAGGAAAGACCAAATCTTTATTTTTGGTGCTTTGTAATAATTTGTTTTGGCAATGAAAAGCTTCTGTGATTTGTATCAACGTACTCCTTTTATCAATATATCCTTTAGGGTGTTCTAATGCCCAGGCCTTTTCATGAATCCCTGAGCAGAGGAAGAATCAGCATGAATATTCTGAAGTAAATAACTTCAATTACTGTGTGACGCTGTACATGTTCAGAAAGACTTGATTCTAAACAGGCAGTGATTGTGTCATCACTTCAGCTTGGAAATCTGAATTCAACCTTCAAATTGTGCCTGACAGTAATTACAGCATTCTTGTTTCATCTGAGGGAGACCTTTGGCTCCACTGCTTAATTGGTGAGGTTCACACAAAAATGGGATCATTTTAGGCTGGAAAAGATCTTTATGATCCTTGAATTCAACCATTAAGCTGACACTGCCAAGTCCACCACTAAACCGTGTCTGAGTGCCACATCTATACATCTTTTAAATATCTCCAGGCATGGTGACTCTATTGCTTCCTCCTCATCAGATTTGCTCTCCTCTGGACTCACTCCAGCACCTCAGTATCTTTGTGAAGGGCCCAGAGCTGGGCACAGCACTCAAAATGCAGCTTCAAGTGCTCAGTGATTGTCCAAATCATTGATAAAGGTATTAAACATTGGGGCAGAAGATAGGACAGCTGTTTTGTCCAATATGATTAGGTTTTTGACACTAAAATATGAATTCATAGTACCGGTCTTGCTGGAGAAAAAAAGGGAGTTGCCTTTGGTTGTGTTTATTCCTATTGCTTTGAAAGTGAAGACTGCACATGGGAGTAGAAGGTTAAGAGAAAGATTCTTGAAAAACTCACAGGTGCCATTGGCCTGATGGGAGGGTTGTGTGTCTCTTCTCACAAATTTATTAGAGGTTTGGAAAAGATGGCAGTCAGGAAAGAATTTGAGGAACTAGAGTGTCCACTGTGAAAAGACAATTAAGCATTATTTAGCAGCAGCTTGTTAGAGTCAATCAGATTTCTAGTATGTGATCAAGAACGTATTATTCCCTAACTTAAACACTGGTGATTTTTCACTATAAAAGTGAGATTGGGAAATGGCTTTAATAAAGCCTAAATATAGTCTAAAAGCCATTGCCTACTGGTGGGAGTGAAACCAAGAGAGAAGTTACTTGCCTTTTGAATCGGTTCTATTTATATTTTCCCTCGTGTTTTCCCTTGAAAACCTTTGCCATTGAGTTGGTTCTGCAATTAAACAGTGCAGCTGAGAAAGTGTAAAAATGTATTCTTTCCACCCCAGAAATCATTAAATGGAAAGAAGTTTTATTTTTGTTTCATTGGGGTTTTTTTTTGAGCTGCTAATCATGTCGACATTGTTTGCCACAGGCTGTGTCTTTCTTGCATGTTGCATAACATTGCTCCAAATACCAGAGTGGCTGAGATCTGCAGAAAGAGCTTTTCATCCAAGAACACTGCCTGTTGCAGTTCTTACTTGTCTTGATTTCATCTTTCCTTTGATAGCTCTTGTAGTCCTGTCCTGAGTAGCTGTTGGTGCTTGGGGCTCATCAGATACCCTTGGACTGAATGTTTGATGATTTTAACTTGATACGCATCCACTCTTTAGATCCATTTTCAGGGTGAACTGAAGCACAGTGAGAGGAGAAAGCTGTCACACTCACTTCTGACCTGGACTTAAATGCAGATAGAATCAAATTAGGAAAACCATTCCATGAGTCCAGAGATCATCCAGTCAGATGGATGAAGCAGAGAACTTAAAGCCTTTAAAAATGCACCTCGTGTCAGAACTGAGTCCTCAACACTGAGTATTTTTCTCCACAACTTGCTCCTCCTGCTCAGCACTGTCTGCCTGTGCAGGCACAGCCACTGCCAGCAGCACAGGAACAGGAGATTTCATTTGTCTCAGCAGAGGTTGTAAGAGTCACTCTGAATAGTTTTACATAAAAGCAGTGTGTGCTGCAGAGCAGGCTCAGGCTTCTGCGGCGTTTGCTCCCAGAGATGTGCTGCCTGGAGCAGGATGTGTGGGCTTTGGTGTGGAATGCTGAGGGACACTCCTCTCCTCTCACTGAAGACAAAGTAATACTCCATGGAACTATGAAATGTGCATAGTCTTTTACCCATGAATGGTAAGTTATTTGGGATCAGTGCTTTCAGTACTTCCCAGAAGCCACATAATTTTCCTTGATAATCACTGTTTAACTGCTATGCTTCCCTACACAAATTTAATTTCAATTTTTCCCCCACAGTTGTAGTAATTTTAAATGTGTGACTGTAATTAGCTAAAATACTAACTGTGAATTGAGTTTGACACCATTCTTTCAGCACCATTTTAATGAAGAATTAAATATTCTTCACTTTTTCTGATGTCTAAGTTTAGTGCTGTCACTAACCATCAATCAAAGTTCATGTCTGCTATCCATTACCTTTCCAGTCATATTCTGTTAGGCTTCTTCCACCATTTCAGTATCCAGGAGCCTGGCAACTACACACTAACTGATGCAGCTCACATCTGTCCTGTCTGGCTCATTCCTTCTCCTATTCCCAAGGTGATAATTGCATCATCTTTATAGTATTTTATTTTGTTGCCCTTTATTATTATTATTTTTATGTATATGTTCCTATTAAAGCAAATGAAAAACGAATCATTGGAGGGACTTTCCTTTGGTAGATGAACATGGGTGTATGCTATGGCCAAGAACAAAAATGGAATAGCAGGGAGCCTTAGTGTTTCTAGGTTCTGTTTGCAACCAGTCAGTAAAGAGAGCAGAACCTGCAGTTTAATTTAGAGCACCAATAGCTTACTCTGTGCATGAACAGTGCTTCAGCAGTCAGCATAAACTGTGAGGAGAAAATAACTGTGCTGTAATTGATGTGTTTTGAATTAGCTGTGGACAAGTGTCTCACTCTGGTATTGATGTGGCTCAGACAGCTGTGGTGACCCCATGGTCAGACAATGTGAGGATCTTCCTTTTTCCAATTGAAAAAACCCAGAATTTTCCATAATTTCTGTTTTCTGTCTTCTAGTGGAGTATTTTAATTTCCTTACTACTTACTGGTAATTTTCTTCTGTATCCACAACTGAGGTCTAATCTTACAGGTGAAATCTGTAAGTTGATACACTTGTCTCTAACATATTTTTCCTCTAGCATAATTTTTTTTGTGAATCTGTATTTCTAACCATAGGGAAAAAAAGATGTGCTCAGACTGTGATGAATAATATCACAAAATGAGCACTACTACTCACATAAAGAGCTTCAGCAGGTGCAGTGCATTGCTCCCTGTTGGGGTTGTTTGGCTTGCAGTGCTGTTGGAATGAGGGGAATTATCAGCTAAGAGGCAGAAGTAAATTCTACAATGTCAGTGTTGTGTTATATTTTAAAATATTGTTCTTTAGATTCTATAGAGTCTGTGAGGAGAAGCAGCTGAACTTGGGAGGCTTCAAAGCTCTGATAATTGTGTACAGTTTTGATGAAGAGGGAGGTATCACTACAAACCTTTATATTGAAATACCTGTGTAAGACAAATCAGACACAAGTGGTGTAGAAAGTACTTTCTGTGCAGGTGTGAATCCATTTGGAAAGTTTGGTTTGTTTTGTTTTTGTTTTTTTAAACGAATAACCAAACCCCCCAAACAAACCAAAACTAAAAGCCCAACAAAACACTGGGAACTGAAGGGGGTTTGTGTGTTAAAGCAGTGCTGCTCTCCAATGGTAATGGATTATCTTCACTGATGGCTTTTGATTTTGTGGATATTTGAAGAGGAAAAACAAGTAAAAAAACTCTAAGCAGGAAGTAGAAGACATTTTTGTTTGCTGAGGTAGTGTGCTTTAATCTCAGTGTTGGATTTCTTTCTATGAATCTTGTATGGTCATGATACTATAACTTTTCCCTGCCATTTGCTGACATACACAATTTTCTATTGCAGAATACACTCAGTTTCCATTTTCTCAGTTTTATGTGTCCTCTGAGATCGTATCTGACTACACTCAGGGAAATTAAGGTAGATTTGGGAAGGTACCTGTGACCTGTGTTTGGTTATTAAGTATTAAAAATGGAGTAAAAAATTGGAAAATTCTGGTTTGTTCACAGCAGTTTTTTCCTAAATCTTGCAGCAGCTGATGCTTCAATCATAATGCCTGTCTGCATGGAAGTATATTCCAAAGGAAATATGCAGCTCATCCAATATCCTGCCACATTTTCTCCACATTGACTGTGGCCTTTTTTTAGTTGATAAATATTTGCACATGCATATACCAGAGTGCAGACTAAGAATTTTGTGATTATTGTGGTTAGCAATAATCAGCTTTTTTATCTGTAGCAATTTTTCATCTACATGCTTAATTTGCAGAAATGTGTTTTTTAAAAAGTGAATAGAAATACTTAGAGGGTTTTTTAATTATTCCTAGCTGTGTTTATCTGAGCAATTTTTTGGCTGGGTGGGGTTTTTGGCTTTTTATGTTGTTTGTTGGTTTTGGAATTTTTGTTTGCTTTGTACTGAAGAATTCCTGTAGCTGAATCTCGTGGACATTCTTAAACAACACTGAGCATAATGGCCATTAATTGGTGTAATGATTTGCTTTGCCTTTTTCTTTGACAATATTACTTCAGTCTAAGAATGATTTTCATTCCTTGTCAATGAAGAAGACATTTATCTCTCTTCAAGGAAACAACCTCTTGGCCAAGCACTATGGTATGTTGCAGGCCTACTCCCATGTCCTCAGTGAATTTTTTTTAAATTGGATGATGAGGATTACATGGAACCAGAGAAACTCCAGAAGGGAAAATCTGCACCCACCAAAGGGGAAACTATACCCAAGATGTGCCACTGTCATAGGGGTGGGCTGTTGGCACTTGATACTTGTAACTGGGATCTCCAGCTAAGTCAAGCCTACACTCAGAGGAGTTGGTATCCTCCAGGCCCTGGTGTCCTGACCAATTTCAAGATACATTTATACTTTTCTGTTAGTAGGGAATGGTTAAAATCTAATTCAGCTTCTTTATATTTTTCTCCATCTTGTGTGCCTGTGACTACATCTCCTAGCAAGGCTTGCTCCAGGGAGTAATTAATCTACTTCATATCTTTCCATGGCCTGCCTTGCCCAGACAGTTGCTCATTCCACAGAGATTCTTTGTGCTCCCCTACTGGAGCAGGCACTGTAATTTTAGCAGGGGAAAAAAGAGCAGAGTTTTCCATGTGTTTCAAGGAAAATGCTTTGACAAGTTAGCCATTTTTAAGAAATATGTCAATACTTTAGGATGTTCACTTTAAATATTCAGTGAGTTGGGGGTTGTTTGTCTTTATATTGTAATTCCTCCATTGATTTTCTATAATTTAGCATTCTGATTTCATTTGTTGTCACAACTTTACTTTCATGATTTGAACTGTTTTACTGTTTTGCAAAAATGGAAGACCAAGCCCTGTTTTTTCCAAACCTTAGGCTTTATAACTGTTTTCCATGCCTGATTGTCAACATCCTAGATCTTGTAAACAAGATCTCTTTTGCAGTTGTAAAGAATTGAGTGTACATTCAAATAGATGTAAATGTCCACAGCTGTTTTTAGTGTTGTCATTTATGCCTAGAGAACAAGCCATTCTATCAGGCTTTTATTCAATAATTGCAGGTTCTCCTTTATATCTTTTCCCTGTGGAATTGCTGGGGTTTTTTGATTATTGTCATGACAGAGCTTTGAAGGAGTTCTGGAAGCAAAACACAACTGCTTGAGCAAAACTGTTTACTGAAGCATTGTGTGCATTTATCCAGTTAGTGTTTACTGTGAGTTGGGAAAGGACATGGGGAAGGTGAACAAGAGGTGTTGCCAAATCCTGCACTCTGATAGTTTTGTTCGTAGATTACCTCTAAATTGTTGAGCCAGGCATTATTTCTAATGTCTGATCCACCACTACTCATTGTAGGGAGTTAAATCATTAATATATTCAATTCAAAGTTTCCATGAAGCAGAATAAGAAACACTTATAAGCTCTCTATTGGTACAGACAACTTTAGCAGTCCTTAATAATGGCCAGTAGGTTTCTTCCCTATATTTCTAATCTTCAAGTAAAATGGTGGATGGAGCCCTGCTTCTTAAATCTTGGGTAATTGGGCCATTCATTTCAGACAAAAGCTATCCTGGAAAAGAAATCTAGTCCAAACAGAATAACAGCAACATCTTAACTCCCATTATCAAGTATTTCTATTGTATTACCTGGGTAGTTGGTAATTAAAGTTTGTAGTCACTACTAACAGCTCTGGGTTCTCTTGACATCTGATCTTACCTCAGCTGGATCAGTCTTCATTCCTTCACTAGTGAGACACTCCTAAACAAGAAGAAATTAGAAATAAATGGTGTAGAGAATAACCTTATTGGCTGTAACTAGTCATAGATTGCCCCAAGTCTTCTAAAATTTCCCCTGTCCAAAGGACAAAATAGATCAATAACTCAATGAGATGTGAAGCACATGAACCCATTCAGACTATGTCTGAGGTTTTTAATTTCTCAAAAATTCTGACATGACATCCCCTCCTCACTCCCAGTTCTGGAAAAGCTATGAAATACAAGTAGTAGAACTAAGTAAATCTTCAAAAGTGTACCACAATTTTCCCATGCACATTTTGGAATGTAAGAGAACAACCACGATGGTTGCAAGCCAGGTTGGGCTTTATGTCTTAAACATCTTATGTGTTTAAACACCAATACAAGTGTGTTCTTTTTCTTTATTTTTCTTCATGGAAATTGGTAGCTACGTTGTTTAATATTCAAAAACTGAAAATGTGGAAGACATCTTCCTCTGAAGTATGGTTGGGTTTTTTTTTTTGAACTATCTTTATTACTTTTTTTAGTTACTCTGTTTGAAGTGTTGTTTGTCAAAATCTTCTGGTAGGCAGAAATCCTCATGATTTTGAAGAGTTCCTCTGAGGCTTATTTGCCAAAGTTGAAGAGAGTTTAATTTCTTGCTTGTGCAACCATCCTGATAAAAATATAAATTTTCATTTAGAGTTATAAAATAGCTTTAGACAAGGGAAGCCAAAAACTGAAGGGCTTTCATTATTTGCTTCATGATTTTTCTTCAGTGTTACATGCTCCTGCATAGAGATATGGCAAAACCCTTTCTATTTGATGAACTTCTGGGCAGAATGTCCTTCAGTATTTCAAAATTCTAACCACCTGCACTGGAGAAATAGATAAGGCAGATATGTTTTTGTTTTCCAACCATTTCCTTACAAGTGCCTGCTTCTCACACTGCTTTGTGTTGATCAAGGACTGAGTCTTCAAAGTTTGTTTCCTCACTTTCACTTCATGGCTACTCCAGTGCAGACTTGTACTGGTTTTCTTTAATTTGAGAAGGAAGGGGGTGATGTGTTGGTTTTTGAAAAATGGTATTTTAGAGGCTGAGTCTCTGCAAACCTGACCCTCTCCTAAAGAGCTGCACCACTTTGCTCCCTGCTTCAACAATAATCATGTAGCCAGGTCAAAACACCTGATGGCTGCAGCAGAAATGGGAATCTGAAGGATCTGATGTTGGTAGTAAGAGGTTAAGTCAGAGAGGCAACTCCCTGAGCAGGGAGGTTGTCAAGCCTGGTGCAGAACTTCTGAAGTGGCACCAAGGTCACTCCCTTGCAGCACAATTTTGGACTATTCACACGATCTGAAGTATTTATTATCCAGAACTGTTTATTGTAGCTATGCAATTAAGTCACTATGGCTCATGAATTGGTTCTTGCTGATTTTAACAGAAGGCATTTCAAGATGGGGTTACCTGCCGTTTTATTCTCCATTGACAGGCCTAAATTAACCTCCAAAATCAGATTTCTGCTGGCTATAACCACGACTGTAAATTTATAGGGCAGTTTCAGTAAATATTTTGTAGTATTTGCTGAAAATCCACAGCTTCAGCAAGCATTTCTGCTAGCAATTAATTTACTAGAACATGCCAAAAGCAAACACAAAAAAGGGATGCAAAATTGAGGTTAAAGCTAATGTGCTTTAAAATGCCAATAAATATTCACAGATGAGATTTTGAAGCATTGGTTCAGTTCAGTGGCAGCTCACTGGGGGCTGCTGTCTTCTCCTGCCTTAGCTGCTGGAAGCATCATTTGTGTTTATTATGGTTAATAACAACCAGTGCTGGTTTACCTCTCTTTAAGGTGAAACAGACTTCTGATCCAGCTTTGACTCAGCCAAAATAGTTCCCTGGTCTTCAGTAATCACCTACTGCAGTCAGGGAACATAAAAACACATCTGAGAATCACTACAAAAACAGTAAAATCATTTGCTAATGTAAAATCATTTCTGCCAGCAGAGAGACTTGAACTAGGACAACTTTGATCTTGGAATAAATTATGTCTCAAATTGCTTAGATCTTTTGCAGATAGTACGAGAGCAAAGACTATGCACCTTCATCTTGATTTTCATTACCTTTTTTAAATGTTTTGAGGTATATTGAAACTGATTCTTTCCTTCCTGTTACCCCATAATATGGGTAACATTTCAATAAAGGGCTCTTTCATCTGTCACTTAGCCCACATACATCATAGTTTATCCTTTACTGATTTATTCTGCTGTTGTATTCTTAAAAATAATGAAAAATTAGGACAACTACTTTACTATATTTGAGATTTTACAGATTTTTGGGGTTTTAAAGGTTAAAAAAAATCTAGAAATTGTAATTCTGCTCAATAAACAAAGCTTTGTGTGTTAAATTACTATGTGTAGTGAACCTTTGGTAGCTGATTTCTAGGAAGAGATTCTGTATAAATTCTCTTTCCCTGGCTTCCATTCTCTTTTTATTGTCTCTTGCAGTGAGTGATTTGTTTTGATGATTATAGATACTTTGTATTGCTTAGACTACAGCTTTATTTTACATGCAAATATTACCCGATTCCGTGTCTTCATTAAACTTTAATAAGGCTTTACGAACATAGTGCATAAAAGACAATATTGAATCAACAAAGCCTGTATAATGATGATTGAAATACAAAATTCAGGAAGAGTGATGGTGAAAGTAGCTCAAGTACCAGCAGTACTGGGGAGCATGCAGAGCCTTTAAGTTTATTTTTAAGTTCTAATAGCTACAAAGTATGAAGTGAGAGTCTGGAAGAAAAAAAAAAGGCAAGAAGATGAGAATACTACTTTTTCTGTCAGTGGCATACTTGAAAGTAAATGCTAATGATATTCACTTATAGGTAGTGCATGTCATTTCTTTTAGTGTTTCTAAGATGATAAAGTAATCATAAAAAGATACTCAGCTTGTGGGTTGTGGCATGTGATGAAAAACGTGAGTAAAAAATGCCATGCTCTTGCAAAAAGGCAGACACAATGATTAATCTTGAGTAAGCCCTGGCAAGTGTGATGGTAGCAGAGGCTGCAGAGCTCACTGGGAAGTGCAGGGAAAACTCTGGTGGCTCTGTGCTGTGTTGGTAAAGATGTGCTTCCCTGGTTGGGATGTTCTGGATGGACACATCAAGGAAATCAGCACGGAGAGGTTCCAACCCGGGCTGTGCTGATGCAGACTGCGGGGTGGAGGTAGCCAGAAGTTGTCTGGAAAGGCCAAAAGGCAGCTGGGGAGGAAATGGGGAGGAAGAAGCAAAGCAGCACTGCTGAGAAGGGCCTTCAGTGAGCTGCCTCATGCAATACTGAGCAGCAGGGGAAGAGAGGAACCAGCAAGTGCTCATGTGCCAGTGCTGGGAGCCTGGGAAGTTTGATAGAAGGAATGCTGGCTGGCTGATGACAGCTGGCTATGATAACACATCTCAGCCCTGGCAGGAGGACAATGATCAATGGGGTAGTGATCAATGGGGTACAGAGTTGCCAGGCTACCAGCTTTGCAAGGATGAGAGCATAATATGTGCAGGCAGGAGAGTGTCACAGCATGGAGAGTGCAGCATTAGAAATGCTGCAGAAGGCCAGCAGCTCTGTGGAGGTCCTTGCTTGCACAGGATTTCTGCCCACTCAGATAGGGAAAGACAAAAACGAAAATAACCAGCCATGTGCTGCAAACTCTTGTTCAAGACCATGACAGGGAATATGAAGTGAAATCAGAAGTTGTGCATTTAACACACTTGATAATAGCACAGATATGTGCAGACATGTACAGTCAGTGTTTTACCTAAATGAGGTACAGAGATAGTATCTTCGGACTGAATTGTAGTGTAAGGACCTTAGGGAGGGAAAAAAAAGCTATTCTGAATTTTGTCTTAGGTTATACACAAGGTCTGCCTCAAGGTGAATTAAAGACACATCCATAAAAGTGTTCCTAATTATAATTGTTTTATGTTGCACTGAATTGTTTTATGTAGCAAGCTGGATAAAACCAGTAGACAAATAATTTATGTAAAGAAACAGAACTATATATATGTTTTTTTTAAAGTAATTAGTAAAATAATTGTACTGATTATGTGAAAAGAAAGATGCCTATAAAATGATCTCCAGTTTTGCAAAGTGTTTTACTAGAAGCCCAGGCAAACCACCACATTTACAGAAAAAAAAAACCCAGCAAACCAAACTAAGGAAAGCCATCAAAGGGCCCCAGCTCCTGGGAGCATGACTGCAAGTAGGCTATCATAGGGGAAGGCTTAAAAAATGGCTTTAAAAAGTACAAAGCTTGTCCAAATGAGAGCTAGAAAGGCCATAAATCATGACAGGTCAAATGGAGACAGGAAATAGAGTATTAAAAACTTGCAAGGGGTGCTCATGCTTCTAGTCAAAAGGTCTTAAATCAAAAGCAGGGAGCCAGGTAGGGCATAAGTGGGACCACTTAATGACCAAACTGTGAGGAAGGACTCTGGAATTGGAAAGCCATAAAAAAGAGGTTCAGTTAATTCCTTTCCTTGCTGTTTGAAGACATCAGAGATGTCTCCACACCTGAGCTATGTGTTTTAGTAAACAGGGTAGAGGTCAGATGAACTCAGTGGGTTTGTGCAAACACACAGCAAGTCTATTGACCAACACAAACAGGTGTGTTAGCTGGCAGTGCCTCACCAGGTCAGGTGGCATTTTAACCCAAGTTAAACTCCAGAGGGAAATGGCAGAGTGGCTGCCAAGGCTTCCACCTGACCACTGCAAACAGCCACAGGGCTGGCAGTGAGCCCCTGGAGTTCCCTGTCACTCTCACAAAAGGGGAATTATGGCTGGAGTTTGGTTTCTGAAGCCTGGAGGAAGTTAGGGCCTGTCATAAGATGGTTTTTAGTGAAGGAGTGTTTGGTGTTATTATTGAAGCCAAACCCTAAACTCCCAAGCCTGTGACTATGCTGGGGCAGCTGGTGGGAGTCTCTTGCTGGGTTGAATGTGCACACATTGGGTCAAGTGAGTCACATTAGGGTGGACAAGCCTTTCTTTTGTCCAGCCACAAATCCTTCCTGTTTTTAATTGTGCATCTTCATTCCTCTCCCTTTGGTGCTTTGTGGGGATTCTTTTGTTTGTTTTTAAATTTTGGGGAAGGAGAGGAGGCAAGACCACGATGTCAAATACTAGTGTGCAAACACACTTAATTTCCTATTTAAAAATCAGAGTTGTGTATGAAATGTTAATGCTCTGGTGACAGGGTCTTGCTGATGGAACAGGATCCAAATATTAGGCACCTGCTTGCATACAATGAAAACACTGCCAAAAAAATTACCTCAGGGATGGCTGAGTGCTGAAATTTCCCACTGCCCAAGCAATTCCAGTCAATAGAACCAGCTCTGAGAATTGACTGACTACCTGCATGTTTGTATAAAATAAACACTCCATAGAGCAGGCAAATCAAGGAAGAGGTCAAAGCACGAATGGTGTGAAGTCAAAACCAGTAAGGAGAGATGAAAAAACTCAAGCTGTGCTGTCAGTTTATCCTTTTTTCAGATGCCTTCTCTACTTGACCAAAAAAAAGTGTTGATAAGCAGTATCTGAGTCCAGTTGTTTGGGGTTGTTTCACACTGAAGTGGCTTTCAGTCCCCTTTGAAGATGTTAAAAACTGTTGTGCTTGGTGTGTCGAAGGCTTGGAGTGAGGGGTTGTTCTGTGGAACTGAAGACATTTAAATTTCTACAAAGCTGCATCCAACTTTCCCATGTTGACTGAATGCACACACAAAAGTGCATAATTTCATCAGTACCTGAAGATAAACATACAAATGGTTTGAAAATGCAGCCCACTCTAATACAACGTTGGTAGCTTAAACCTATTGTAACTTTGAAGAAATGGAATAATTCTTTTTTGACCTTTTTTGCTCAAGGCTCTGTTCCTCTGCATCCCAACCCACCAGTTTGATGTGGGTACTGCTGCCTTTCTTATTTTTCTTTCTGTTAACATTCCATTTTCACTGAGACCAGAGTACTGTCCTTTTTCTCCTGTAGCAAGCTACAAGGATAGACTGCCTATAAGCCTTTGGCTGATTTGCACTGTAAGTTGTTTCCATCAAATCCTTTTATGGGAACAGAGAGAACAATTTTGTCTTTAACACTGTGAGGGGCTTTTTCAGGCCAGCAGCCAGTCTTGGCACCGTGTTGTTGATAAATATAATATACTTGAAGGTATCATTTCCCAGGAGCTGTCCAAGGTATCTGCTGTGGGCAGCAGTGGCATGCATTAGAGCCTGGCTTTGCATGGTGTAATGCAATCTGCAGAGTAAACAGGGCATCCACTGCAGGGCCTGTCAACTCCTCCTTCTCTTTTGGGGCTTCACATTTTTGTTATGTCTTTATTACACAGCAAGACAAATCTCAGCTTTGACCTTGGTCTGCAGAGTGAGTGAGAAATAGGGTTTCAATAGGCAAGAGATTTTTCACTTGCAAAAACTGCCTTGTGGTGGCAGCTAAAGGCTTGGGATGAAATTTCTCTGTCCAATGAGATTTCTCTGTCCACTTGCACTGTGTGATGAAAAAAGACTTTGGCCACCCTTGTCTGTAAACACAAAATTCTCTGATTGTCACATGCTGTATCCACATGGAATGTGTGCGTGTTGTATGTAAAAAACACTAAAATATTAGTGAGAATACATGGGTGTCAGGTATAGTTTGCAGTCAAACAAGAATTTTAGAAGCTTTTAGTTTTATCAGTTACATTGCACTTGAAATATATAAATACAGAAAAACCTAAGCAATACTAAAAAATCTGGCAGTTTGGTTTCATGCCTTCATTTGGATAAAGAAGACATGCTACTGAACAAAAGCTCTGGGAACATTACTTCTGCAGCCATTGGTTAGGTTTTAGCTTGTTTTATGCATTTGGTACTTTTTTGGAGTGACTCAAACTTTTTCCACCTTAGTGGTATCCCTGTTCAAGTTTCATATACTGCACAAATACATCTTGTGGACTGTCCCTGACCTCTCATCTTCAGGAGTTTGCTTTATTAGGAAAACTGACAGTATCTTCAGAAGTAGTCTCAAAATCTTCTGTATGTCAGATGAATTATTGAGTTTAAAAGCTACAGTGTATTTTAGGAAGTTTCTGAGCTATCAATATCTTGGAATATGTAAGATATAGAGAGAAAGATGGAGGGGTGATTTTTTTCAGTTTGTTTTTTTGGGGGTTTTGTTTGTTTTGGGTTGGGTTTTGTTTTTGGTTCTTCCACTTAGCTGTGTGACTGTATCACTTCTCTCTTTTGTTTTAGCTGAGAAAATTATTTAACTTCTTCCCAAACCCTTTTGAGATACACTGGTTTAGCAAAATCTGTGTTCACGCAGGAATAATTGAAGTCTGTATTAACTGAACAACTGAAGAGACTTCTAAGTTTAGTGTTTGATAATTTGTAACCCTAAACTTGGTCGGGATCCGGTGCAGTACACTTGACTTGTCAAATGTCAGACTGTCAGAGGAGTATGTTTGTATTGGAGCTGTAAATGTAACCACGTGCCACCTCTACTCTGAGCTGTGAAACTGTGCCATTTGTTGTGACATTAATGTCAGAGTGTAGCCCCAACTTTCACTCTGTCTGAGAATCCTTATGTGCTGATTTATCTCTCTGTGACTTGCTGAACCATTTATCTTGTTCCTGGTTGAGGAAAAAGTCTGGAATCTTTAATAATGGCGAAAATACATCCGCCTGAAAGAAGAAAAATGAAAAATGTTCTAAATGAGGAATGTGTCTGAGAAGACATGAAGGTGACTCACATCAGGCTTGATTGAACTGAAGCTGGGATGATCATGTTCACAGGTTGTTCTTGTCTGTACTCTAAAAAAGAAAATTCTGTAACAGACTTTTATGTTCCATGTTTTAAGGGGTTAAACGTGAAGCAGAGCCTGTCTGAAAGAAGGTGAGCAAAGAAAGTGTATAAACAACAGGGGGAGCAGCAGTGAAGCTCTATAGCCAAAGGCCAGGAGCTGTGGATGCAGCCTCTCCAGGAGAAGCTGCCTTACAGATCAGGGCTGGGTGAGCAACTCTTACAGAGCCCATGGGTTTGGGACAGGTGGATCCAGTGTCAGGAGAAACTCAGAGCAGACTCCTGTCCTACCAGAGCACTGCCTCATTATCAGCCTGCTCAGCTCTCTCATTTTCTGAACTCTTGTAATGCAATAATGGTGGTAAAGCCTTGCAGTGATGGTATCTCAGATGTAGTTTTAGCTCTGTGTAAAACACCTGCATTTATCTTTGTGTGAGATAGATTAGTCTAGTAGCTCATATGTGTAAGTTTTCCAGTGTCTTGTGCAGCCTGTCAGGAGTAAGAATAATTTCAAAGGGACATATATTGAACTGTTCTTTATAATATCAGCTCTCTGCACAAAGAGATTAACCAAGTGTCAGGACTGATTTAAGATTGTTCTGATGAGCAAGAACGTGGAAATATGCAGGGGGAAAAGATGGTTTCTCCATTGTTTTCATATAACTAAGAAGTTGGAAAAATCCTATAGGAATATTTTAAGATTAAATATCTAATCCTGTACCTAACATTTAATTTGGTCATTGCCCATGATGAATAAAATGCCAGAATCAAAATGCTTATTGTTTCAGGACCAGAGTTTGAACAGATGTGCCTGTGTATTGAGAACAATGTTTGAATAGATCTTGGAAGAAATCATGTGAAATTCTTTCCTATTGAAGACAATGACAGAGTTGCCATTGACTGCAGGCTTGAGCTTGGCTGCAGCAACCTGATTCAGTAAAGGATTTAAATATATACAATCATGGAAAGAGTGATCTGATGAATCATGACCCTATCTGTGAAAATTTGCTTAATGAAACTGTGTGAAATTGACTTTACTCACAAAGCACACCTGTTCTGCTGGGGAGATGGCTATAAATATCTTTGTGCCACCTGCCCCAGCTATGAGAGCTTCTATAAATCATATCATTCCCTCTGACAACTGGGACCACCTCGAGGGCACCTTTTCTTTTTGTGCTCTTTCTGAAGATGTGCATAAATACAAGTTTCTGAAATTTGCATAAATACAAATTTGTATGCCAATAAATTTTCCACCAGAATTCTTTTTTGCCCCAAAACGCAAACAAGTTTAGCTTATTTGTAGCTTTGCCTCCCCTGTTACAGTTCCATGTACAGGCACACTCTGAAGTGGGATGTGGTCCCTTGGGAATTCTGCCCTCCTAAAGTCACTTGTACCCACCATCACTGGTACACACAGTCCCATAAAGGAGTTGTTCCAGTTTGTGCCGAGTCTGGATGGAAATGAATTACCTGACTGGAAACCCAAGAGTTAGCAGGGCTCTGCTTCTCCAGTGGTCTGACTTCCCCATATACTCCATTCTGTTCCTTCTCTATTTGTGAGAAATTGCCCTTCTTTCTGTGAGAGGTTGAATTTAAAACTAGACCCCCTAAGAAAGCCTTGTTTTAGAGCTTCCAGTGTCTAAACCCAGTACCCTGTGCATCAGTGAAGGAGCAGAGCTCCCCTTCCTCCTCTCCAAGCAGAATGTGAGTCAACAGTGTTATGCTGCTGAGAGAAGGGTAAATACCTTATTAGGCTGTATAAACAGTGCAGAAAATGCAGGAAGTGATCCTGTGTGAAAATATAATGATTTTCCTTCAAGAAGGATTTAGGTTTATTGGTTGGTGACCAAGGAAGAACAACCCAGAATATGGTGATGGAAAGAACTGCATGTTGGATAATCTTGAGAAGGAAATAATGGGAGAGGCAGTGTAACTGTTTTCACTTATGTGAAAGGCTGTTGTAAAGAGGAAAAAACTTTGGGGGGATTTTTTTTTTTTGTGTTTCAGGCTTATAAGGCAAGCTGTGAACAGAGAAAAAAAAAAGGTATCATGAAAGTAAAGGCACAACCCCCAACTTGGTGATGAGCATGGTGTAATGCTGCAGGACAGCCTTGGAGGGTTGTGGGGATCAAGAACAGGCTGAGCAAATACCAGCTAAGAATGAGAGGGGGGGGAGCAGGTGGCTCCCCTTGCTCTTGGTCTCTGGGGCACTTTCAGGGTAGTGGCAATCAGTACTTGGTGTAATCCCTGTGAGAAACATCCTGTTGGTTCTGTAGAACATGAGCTGTGCAAAGTGGTGCAGTGATGTACACGTAAAAAATACAGATTTGAATAACACAGTAGAAGTTTTCATTGCAATATGCCTATTACCCTGTTTCCACTTAATAATAATATGGTTCTTTATTCTCTCTGTATTTAAAATACACATTTCTACCAGCAATTAAAACCAAAGGAATAAGATTTCAAATTTTACTTCACCTGCAATTAATGTGTAATAAGTTCATACTGATCTCTTTCTTTTCTTTTTTTTTTTTTTTTTAGAGCAGGGGAAACTGCTAATGCTTTCTTTTTTAAAATTTGTGATAGTGTGTTTTTATTTCAATTTGTGTATTTCCTGATACACTGACTGTACTGACAGGGATCCAGTTGTAGGAAATGGTTGCTTTGGGGACAGTGTACAACAACAGTCTGTCTCTATGCAAAAGGAGAATTCCTTTAGTGTTAAGTTATTAGTTAAGCATAATTTTATTTAATGGCTTTTCATGTGGAAGGAGTAAACAAGGCATTTAAATCAAAAGTAACAGTGATTGCTCTGTGCTGCTGTTTTTACCACAGACCTAAGAAGCCCTGGTTGGACTTCAAACCCTGTGTTAATCCTTCATAGACTGAGTTCAAAACTCCCTTTGAAAATTTGAAAGTGAAGGACCTGCAAATTTCAGAATGACTAATACCTTGCTTAAGGGAGGAATTCTTTAATGAGGTAGAAAAAGACTGTATACTGTCTCCCAGGTAGTGTGCCCATTAATTTATTTGCAAGATGCTGATCCATGGAGAGGATTGATTTAGGCTGGACTGGCAACCACAGCTCAGACCAATTTGCTCACCCTGGCTGACCTGTGTTCTCCAGGGAGCTGGGTCTGGAGGACACCGTTACCCTCCTGGGTGGGATGTGAGGTTTTTTGTGCCAAGGCTGAGGAGGGTGGAGTGCTAAGAGTGTGGAGGATTTTTCCCATACTAGAAGTTCAGACTGCATTCTATGAGTACAAGATGCTTTCAGCCTTGTTTATTGTTACTTAGGAAAATTGAATGCTCTGCTCTCTGATTTTTCCTTTGTGTCTGGGACAGGTAAAGTGGCACTGTAAAGCACGTGTTAATACCTTTGCCATTACAATCAAAGTTTTGGGTGGTGGTGCTTTTCCGGATCTCCAATATTCACTTGAAAAATCCCCAGTACCGACTCTTTCTTTGTCTTGCTATTTTTCTTGCAGCAACTCTTCCAAAATGGTATCTTGACTTACAGGCCATCCTTGTGTTTGCCTTCTGGAGCTAAACCTGCTAATGGTCACAACTTACCTGAACTTGGGAAATGTGCTCTCCCATGGTTACACATCAAAGACAATGTTTTTAAAAGCTTTTGCCTGATGTAGTGGCACCAGGACAGCTCTTCCCATTCGGCTGCTGAGGATCCTGGACTTGCCTAGTTGTGGTGTTGCTGCTACATCTTCAAAAACTTGATCAGCAACTATCTCAAGGTGAAGCATGTAACACAGAAAAGCATTGAAAATACAGATAGGAATGAGCAAGGAGAAGCTCAGAAGGCACACTGTTTCTTGTTTAAGGAGAGAGTAAGAAAAACACAATGGTTCAGAACCATTACTTAACCTTTTTATCACATGAAATGTCCCCAAAAGGAATAGAGGTGAAAAGAATTATGCTGTTACTGGCTTCCAATGGACAGGAGCTAAGACCATATCCCTGTGCTGTAGCAGTAAACAGTATGGAACCACAGGATCAGGATAGATGAGCCCCTTAACTTTTAGTTCTGAGCTGGATTTGAAGATCCAGCCCTGTAAATCAATATTGCAATACGGTGGTTTTGTAACTAAGAATGCAGTATCTAAGAGAGAAATGTAAAGTTTTCCTTCCTTCTGGTGAGGCTAAAATGCTTGAAAATGAAATTTTATCCACTAGGCTGTAAGCTCTAAAACAGAGCATTGATTGGCAGAACCTCCCTGAAACACACTTGTATGTTCTGTCACAACTTGGAGTGTTTGCAGTAGAAAGAATCTTCTCTGTGTCCTATATTACTCTTACCCCCAAGGTAGGAAGCTCTTTCTACCCTGTTGGTGGGCTGCTCAAGGTAAATATCCTCATAAATCAGCTACTCCATCTGTACATGATGCTTTTAATAAGCAAGCAAGAGGCACCTCTAGAAACCTGCATCTCTCCAGCAGCTCCTTCAGCTCCTGTCCCTGCATCCACAAATCCAGCACTGTGCTCAAATTACTTCATTTTCCTTTATTTTCTCGGGGATGCCTCACTTCACACCATTATAGATCTCAGTTTGTTTCTCCATGAGCCATCATCGCTCTTTGCAGCGTTTGTGGCACTCGCCCACTGTGGCTGTCATTGTTACAAATGGTTTGTCACTGTTGCCTCCCTCCCTGGCTGTGCAGGGCATGCTGCAGTGCTGGCCTCTCCCAGTTACCCCAGCAGCAGAGGGACTGGGGACAGAGAAGTCAGAGCA